>JARYGA010023920.1:0-40436 GCA_030545235.1 Helianthus tuberosus | reverse complement strand
ACGAAAAAAACCTGAATTTAAAAATGTTAACCTAAAAAACGTTAACGTAAAAAACCGGCGCGTAAAACGTAAAGACGTAAAAAACGTTAACGTAAAAAAACTGGCTCGTAAAACGTAAAAAAACGTTAACGTAAAAAACCGGCGCGTAAAACATAAAAACCGGAGCGTAAAACGTAAATAACGTTAACGTAAAAATGGCGCGTAAAACGTAAAAAACCGACGCGTAAAACGTAAAAAACCGGGGCGTAAAACGTAAAAAACCGACGCGTAAAACGTAAAATAACGTTAACGTAAACGACCAGCGCGTAAAACGTAAAAAAACGCTAACGTAAAAAACCGGGGCGTAAAACCTAAAAACGGCGCGTTGAAAAAACGACGCGTGAAAAAGTCGGGCGTAAAAAGGGCGCGTCAAAAAACGAGGCGTGAAAAGGTCGGGCGTAAAAACGTAAAACGTTAAACGTAAAAATCTGTAAATAAATCTGAATTTGAAAATGTTTATTAAAAAACTAAGTTTAAAAAATAAAAATCTAATATAATAATACCAAAAATTAATAAAAAAACAACAAAGGCAAAAGGACAAAATAGTGTAATTTTACTTAAATACCCTTTTGGATTAAAATATAAAAGACATAATAAGACAAAAAAATACTTAATATTATTTTTTAATACTTTTAATCTCATCCATCCATCTACTTGTTCTAATGGCTAGAAAGTGGTTCTCGCGGTTCTTACAACTGGAGGTGATTCTCATTCTAGCGGTCCCCTATATATATATATGTGTGTGTGTGTGTGTTATAATAATAATAATAATATATGTTGTAGTATAGACCACTTTGTGGTTAGTGATGCATAATAGTATTGTAATTTTAATTCCAGTCTTAGTGTGTATTTGACGCATACTATAATAGAAAAGAGTAAGTCGCAATGCTCGACGCTTTTGATCAATATCTATGTTGTGTGGTTGTTGCCTAAATTATTAATTATTTTGTGATATTAATAATTGGCAAATGTTTAAAATTCAGATGGCCGACGAAGTAAACCAGGAAAACCAGAATAATGATAACTAGAGTAACAATAACCCGGATAATGAAAATCCAAACAACAACAATAATGGAAACCAAGTGGATAACAGTGCCATGTAGCATATAGTGGCACAAGGGATAATAGATGCAATGTCATATATCAAAACGGTTAGGGAAGTAGAAAATAAAAGTAAACATGATAGCAAACGACCCTCTGAAACTGAAAACAGCGTGAACAATGGACCCGTACTTCAAGTGTTCATTCCTAAAACAAGAAGAACCGTGTCTTACGGTTGTTCTTATAAAGAATTATGGTCTTTTAAACCAATGGAATTCTCGGGCAATGAAGGGGCCGTTGCATCTCTACGCTGGATAGAAAAGACTGAGGCAGTCTTAAGAATAAGCAAAGGTGCAGAAGAGGATAAGATAATGTTTGCTTCCAATCTGTTTAAGAATTCAGCACTAGAATGGTGGAACACTATCCTTCAGTCTAGGGGAAGTGATAGAACTTACAATATGGAATGAGAGGAGTTTAAAAACATGGTAGAAAGGAAATTTTGCCCTCCTAATGAAAAAGAACAGATAGAAAACAAATTCCTAAACCTTAGGATGACTGGAGTAGATAGTAAGGGTTATACTACATTATTCTTTGAATATGCCTGAATAGTACCAACCCTTGCATCGCCTAAACCAGTATTAATCTTTCGTTACATCTGGGGATTAATTGGGGAGATAAGGGATGTAGTCAAGGCAGCTAGACCCCAAACCATAGAAGAAGCTGTAGAACTAGCAAACACCTTGACATATGAATTAGTTCGTACACGAGAAGAGGATCAAAGGAGGAACCTAACCCAGAAGCTTACCCAAGAATTCCATTCTGGAAATTCTAACCGTGGGAAAAATGTAAGTTCTACCTCTGCACCTTACTGTAAGTATTGCAAAAGGAAGCATTCAGAAAAATGCTCCATATACTGTAACTTCTACAAAATGTCGGGACACAAGGAAGAAGACTGCAGGAAGAAAAACAACAGGATATGCTACAACTGCGGAGAACAAGGTCGTATCAAGCCTAACTGTCCAAAGTTAGCTCCAGCCACGAACACCAAGAATACTAAAAATGCTAGAGCATTTGTTCTTACCGCAGAAGAAGCAAAGATGATCCCGGATGTGATCACCGGTACGGGTTTAGTTAATGATGTTTTTGCTAAAGTATTATTTTACTCTGGTGCGAACCAAAGTTTTATTAATACTTCATTTTGCAAACTTCTCAATCAAACATTAACTAAACTACCACAAGAATGTCTAGTAGAGACAGCAAATGGGGAAACCATTAAGATTTCTAAGATCTTGCAGGGAGCAAGAATAGAAATTCTAAATCAGAAATTTATTGCAAACCTTTACCCCATGAATCTGGCAGGATTTGATGTTGTGTTAGGAATGGATTGGTTAATAGCCAATAAAGCCAGTATTTTGTGTAATTAAAAGTCAATTCAAGTAAATTCACCAAGGGGTGAAAAGATCACAATTAAAGGAAATAAAACCTCTAGATCCACAAAGTTCATCTATGTGATGAAAATAGCAAGTTATATAAGAAAAGGGTCATTAGTGTATTTGATTTCTATAATCACTAACACTAAAGTAAAAGAATTAAAGGATATTCCAGTAGTATCCCAGTTTTCAGATGTATTTCCAGAAGAGCTACCAGGGCAACCTCCAGATAGAGAAGTTGAATTCAGAATCCATTTGATACCAGGAACTGCACCAATTGCCAAAGCACCTTACCGTTTGGTACCCGCAGAAATGCAGGAACTAAAGAAACAGTTAGACGAATTGTTTGAGAAAGGACTCATTCAGCCAAGCTCATCACCATGGGGAGCACCGATTTTATTCGTTAAAAAGAATGACAGATCAATGCGTATGTGCATTGACTACCGTGAATTGAATAAAGTCACGATTAAGAATCGGTATCCATTTCCAAGAATTGAGGATCTGTTTGATCAATTGCAAGGAGCACGATTTTTCTCAAAAATCGATTTAAGGTCAGGATATCATCAATTAAAGGTACAGGAAGAGGGCATTCCTAAGACCGCTTTCAGAACAAGGTATAGCCATTATGAATTTACTGTCATGCCATTTGGTTTAACCAATGCCAAGCTGCATTTATGGACATGATGAACCGAATATGTAAGTCATATTTGGATAAATTCATAATTGTCTTTATAGATGATATTCTTATTTATTCTAAAAGCAAAGAGGAACATGCAGCGCATCTGCACGCACTTCTAAGTTTATTAAGAAAAGAAAAGCTTTATGCTAAATTTTTGAAGTGTGAGTTTTGGTTACAACAGGTACAATTTCTTGGACATCTAGTTAATCATGAAGGAATTCATGTAGATCCCACCAAGATCGAGGCAATTACCAAATGGAAAACCCCTGAGTCACCAACCGAGGTTAGAAGTTTCTTAGGATTGGTCGGTTATTATAGAAGATTTATTCGAGATTTTTCTAGAATAGCCATTCCCTTAACTAAGCTAACCTGTAAATCCGTTAAATTCGAATGGGAACCAAAACAAGAAGAAGCCTTTAGAATTCTTAAGCAAAGATTAACCCATGCACCCATACTAGTGTTACCAGAAGGAACTGAAGATTTTGTAATCTATTGTGACGCTTCTAAGTTAGGTTATGGATATGTGTTAATGCAACGTCAAAAGGTTATAGCTTATGCCTCTAGACAACTTAAGAATCATGAAGAGAATTATTCAACCCATGATCTAGAGTTAGGAGCTATAATTTTTGCTCTCAAAATTTGGACACATTACCTATACGGTAGTAAGTTTACCATTTTCACCGACCATAAGAGTTTAAGGTATGTTTTTGGGCAAAAGGAGTTGAATATGAGACAAAGACGCTAGATGGAGATACTTAGTGATTATGATTGTAATATCCAGTACCATGCAGGAAAGGCAAACGTAGTAGCTGATGTTTTAAGCCGAAAGTATCATGAGAAGCCAAAAAGAGTACGTTCTCTTAAGTTAAATCTACAAGTAGATTTAAATCATCAGATTAGAAAAGCACAAGAATCAGTAATCAAGGATGATACTGAGAAGTTAAAAGGAATGATTAAGGAATTAGAACAAGGAACAGATGGAATTTGGAGATTCCATAAGAAAAGAATGTGGATACCTAAATTAGGAAACCTACGCCACAATATATATTAGAAGAAGCCCATAAGTCAAAGTATACGATGCATCCTGGAAGTGATAAGATGTATCAGGGCTTAAGAAATAATTTTTGGTGGATAGGAATGAAAAAGGATATAGCAGCATATGTTGCAAAGTGTTTAACATGTTCACAAGTCAAAGCTGAACACCAGAAACCTTCAGGTTTACTGCAACAGTTATAAATGCCTGTTTGGAAATGGGAATTGATAACAATGGATTTTGTTACTAAATTACCCAAAACAAGAAAAGGTAATGATATAATCTGGTTGATTGTAGACAGGTTAACCAAGTCAGCTCATTTCCTACCAATGAAAGAAACTTTCAGTATGGAACAGTTAGCTAAATTATATGGAAATGAAATAGTTTCATTACATGGAATTCCTCTATCAATTGTTTCTGATAGAGATAGTAGCTTTACCTCTCATTTTTGGATAAGTTTCCAAAAAGCAATGGGAACCAAGATAAATCTAAGCACAGCCTATCATCCTCAAACGAACGGACAAAGTGAAAGGACAATTCAAACACTGGAGGACATGCTTAGAGCTTGTGTAATTGATTTCGGAGGTAATTGGGATGATCACTTACCTTTGATGGAATTTTCTTATAATAATAGTTATCACACAAGTATCAATGTTGTACCTTTCGAAGCACTTTATGGACGAAAGTGCCAAACACCAGTCTGTTGGGCAGAAATTGGAGAAAAGCAACTATCCGGACCTGAGATAGTACAAGAAACAACAGACAAGATCATTCAAGTCAAGGAATGACTGAAAGCGGCACGTGATCGACAAAAGAGTAATGCAGATAATAGACGAAAGCCGTTGGAATTTCAGATAGGAGATAAAGTATTATTGAAAGTCTCTCCTTGGAAAAGAGTGGTAAGATTCATCAAAAGGGGAAAGCTAAGCCCCGGGTATGTTAGACCTTTTGAGATTATTAGAAGAATATGACCTGTAGCCTATCAGCTACAACTGCCAGAGGAAATGGCAGGAATACATGATGTATTTCATGTATCTAATCTCAAGAAATGCCTAGCTGATGAATCACTTGTAGTACCTCTTAATGATATAGAGGTAAATGAGCAGTTAAAATTTGTGGAAAGGCCTCTACAAATTGAAGACAGGAAGGTTAAAAACCTCAAGCATAAGAGACTAGTTCTAGTCATAGTGAACTGGGACTCCAAAAGTGGACCAGAATACACATGGGAGCTTGAATCAGAAATGCAAAGGAAATATCCACACTTATTCCAGTAGATCTCGAGGACGAGCTCCAAAACAAGGTGGGAGGATATAACAACCCTCCTAAATTTTTCTGACACCCTAAAATATATTAAAATATCCCTATATGTCCTAAAATACACCCTGTATGTGAAAACCGAGCCCAAAATACGATATATCAATAAAAATAAAATAAAAACAAAGTTTTTGTGTCGCTTGCGGGCCGCGTAGACCCCTTAGGGATCTTACGCGGGGCGCGACAGCTCCAAAGTCAGACGAAACCCTAGCGTGCCACGTGTCATCATCGTGTCAACCCTAAACTCGATGAATCAGCAAGCCTATGCCCTATTACTCTACGCCGCGGGCCGCGTAAGCCTTAGCTTAATCTTACGCGGGCCGCGAGGGAAGTTGAAGGGTCACATATATAGAGGTCCTCAGCCTTCAGTTTTCGTTGCTTAATTCCTTCGATTCTCTCTCAAATTCTGAATAGTAGGCATAATTATCGGGTATTATACCCCCCTAATTAACGAAGTTATGCCCCGATGTAAGTATCATAACCTCGGTTACGTATTAGATACGCTGCCCGATTGATCCAGGGTTCCGTAACGGCTGTCGAGGTTCTGCCTGACGTAGTCGTTGGAATGCCGTCTCGGGGAGGGTATTGCTAATGTAAATATTGGGTTATTATACTAACATATGTACATTTGTGTAATTAATAGATAATCACCAGGAAACCCTTACAGAAAACCTAAGACAGCAATGTGAGTAATCTCCTTTTTGTAAACTGTTTTTACAAAACCTTAAATGTTTTACAATGTGATTAAGCAGTGATTGAGTCTTTGTAATTATTTAATTACTGCCGGTATTATGGGGTTTTGTATACATTACTTGATAACATTCACAATTGGACAACGGGTTAGCCAATGTGTGATATGACCATAGCCACAGATACGGCCGAGTGGCAAGTACTAAATAAGTAATTGTGTAGATATAAACATTGTAATCGCTCTCAATACTGTGTTAATCAATAAAACTCTTCTTGATTAAACTGGGATTCACTCCCCAGTATTTTCCACTGACAAAATGTTTTTAAACGCGTTTCAGGTAACAAAATGTGAAAGCCAGCTGGACAGCACAGAAGGCTTGGAAAAAGTGGCTATAAAAGTTACCTAAATAAAAGAAGATGTTTTATTCAATAAAATAGGGATTTTTCCTATGAAAATGTTTGTAATAAAAACTTGGGTTTTATCCCAATATGTTTAATATTATAAAAGTGTGGTATTTACTGTGATAAAATATTTCCTAACTACGGTCCTGATGAATTTTCCGCTGCCAAATTGATAAACAAACGATACCACCAAAACTGGTTTCGCGGCCGCCCGTTCTTGGAACAGATATGGGGCGGGGGTTGTGACAGCATGTGCAACGTCAGGCTGATCAATAGGAACAAAATTTGGCTCAAGACCAGGCTCGAGGTCATATGGAGGAGATGGTGCAGCTGACATGGCTGTATCATCATCAGAATCAATGGCATAGCGCTGTAATCCAACTGCCTGCAAGGCGGAAGACGTCACAGACTCAAAGGAATCTGAGACAGAGTGCAAACTAGTATTAAAGGACAACTCAATAACAGGAATCTCAGGAAGCGGAATAGCAACAACGTCCTCATCTCGCTCTCCATCACCATGGGCATCATCAGGAGGACCATCAACAAATAGATCAATGTCATCATCAAACAGATCATCAAAAGGCCAATCCTCAGGAGGGATGACAACTAGAGGAACAGGAGCGAGGATCGGTGCCACAATATGCTCACCATCGGGACGCCCGATGATAAGATGATCATGGACTGGAATGGGAACAACAAAAGGATCCTCTTCTGGAATACCATCAGCAAGCGGTAAGTCATCTCCAAAATCAGGCAATGCAAACGGATGAAAGTCGTCATCGTCGTCTGATAGCATGTATGGGTCGCTCTCAGTATCTGAGGTAAATATCTTTGGCTCTGGTGCGATCTCGTCATAGGACACAATAGCCATAGGGTCATCAGTATCGGACAATCTGCTCTCAGATGAAGACATATTGTCTGTAACAGAACAATCATAACATATGCACATATATTATTCACTATCATTTAATATGCAATCAAAGACAATGTATCACGAAATCATGTATCCTTCCTAGTCTCCCAGACTAAACCACCTAGTCTCCCAGACTAAACCACCTAGTCTCCTAGACTAGACCACCTAGTCTCCCAGACTAAACCACCTAGTCTCCCAGGCTAAACCACAAAAGTAAACCTTGCAATCGTGTTTCTTGTCTTTCTGTTTGTGAAAATGTTTGTTTCGTTGGATCTGGGCGTTTGTGTATGCAATGAAAACATGTTGTAAAAACATTTTTCGTGAGAGCCCTAATGATTGTAGTCTAGACTCAAGAAAGAATCCTAGTTCGCTACCATCAAATCTCTGATACCAAACTGTCACACCCTGACTTTTGCGGAAGCGTGATTATGTGTGACTTGCTTAATATCATTGCATTCAACCATAACAAACAACCATATGATAAAACTAAAGATAATCATCTATTAAATAAGTTTAAAATATCACAAACAACATTGTCTTAGAAATCCAACACAGACCTTGAATCTATATTACAAACCATGCAAATAGTTTAGAGTTCCATGAGGACTCGATAAAAGACTTTAAATAAAACCAAGCTTTGAATTATATATCTTATCCAGGATAAGACACACAATCCAAACCTTTAGACTCCGGATGACATCTTTTATTTCCAACATTACTTGAAACTTCCAAACGCCCGCCAGATCAACAACTAATTCCCTGTAATACATGTAGTTTGAAAACATCAACAAAAGTTGAGCGAGTTCATGTGTTTGTGAGTGTGCACGAATAAACCTTTGAAATCATGGAAAGTATGTATGTTTGTAAATCCTGGTATGAGAGCAAACAAGGAAAACAGATCGATTAATGGTTTGCAAGGCCATTAATATGTGTGACGTGATGCAGGAAGGCTCAAACCTAGCAGATTTTGCACCGGGCTTCCGGCTGTAAGACATAGTCACCTCATGGGCCAAACCCTGGTCCACATGGGCGGGGCTCGCTACACCCAAATAGATCTATCACTCATGTCCCTCGGTCCTACAAGGAGGACTAATGGTCTTAAGCGTTGTACCCACCACTCACATGATCTAGCAGTACCTTTCCTTAGCTAACCATACCACATATAAACGTTTGTAAATAGTTTGTAACATGTACTTCACCCCCGAAGTTATAAAACTGAAAACAGTTAAAAGAAAAGGGGACATGAACTCACAGTCTTGCGTTCTTCGTAATCACAGTAACTCAAAGCTTCCCCTGGTGTACACGACTACGTACAACGTACTAAGGTCTATTAGACGAGCGGGTCGTGCCTTGACTTATTATTAATTAGTGTCTTTGAGTTACGTTTTTTGTGTCTTCAATATTATTTCAAGTTATATAATTTATTTGTTAAAATAATAAATATTTTAACTTGATACTTTTCAAGTATTTATACATGTAAATCCTTCCCAAGGATGGGTGTATTTGTATTTGTATTCTTATACTTGTATATTTTTTGCATGTATTGGTGTCGTATCCCAGAGTGTATTTATACGTACAAAAATACGTATTTTCTTGTAATTTTTAAGTATTCTTATACTTAATTTTCCGGAATAATATCTCTAGTAAAAATACATTAATATATATTTCCAAAATATATTTTTTAAGAAATATTACTTAGAAAAATTATTTATAATTTTTCCCTTAGCAAAAATATTTATAAATTTCATACAAGTCTCAAAAATAATATATTTTCAAGTCTAACTTAGAAAATATATATATGAACTCATTTTTCATCCAAAAATAATATATTTCATGTTTGTTTGAGAAAATATATATTTCTTCCGAAAATAATACATCCTTTAATAACTCCAAGAAAATATATACATATTTTTTTGTTTGTCAAAAATAATATATTTTCTCATGGTCAAAAATATGATATGTTTGTAATACTTGTAAAAATCATATTTTTGTTCTTTTGGTGTCCAAAATATTATTTACCAAAAATATACTTACGAATAAATTTTCCGGAATATTTAGTGAATTATATTCCTTAGTTCGGTTTCTCCAATATTGTGGGTATAATTCATATATTCATATACTTGGGATTTTGGTAATTTTTTGGATTGTAATTTTGGTATTTTGATGAGTTATATTATTTCAAGTCCTAAAATAATATAACTAATACACATAATATACCAATAATCACGCACATGGTGACTTCTAAATATATATTTTCCTACATATTTAGTCACTTTTTATTATAAAAACCAACCTCCAATATTTATAAATTTTGTAACAAAATTTATGGCAAACTTTATGTGAAAATCCATGGTTTGAAATATACTTGTAAATATTTGTTTATAAATATTTTTCTAAGTGTTTAATTTTTAGAAAAAATTTGCCATAGTTACCCCTAAAAATGGAGGTTTCCATGCCTTCAAGGCATATCATTTTCTTTTGTAAATCAACACAATCAACAATAAACAATCTATACTTACCAATTTTGCCAAAATCAAGCATAAACTACCAATTCATGAACTTGAAAATTTACAAAAAATTGTAGTAACTTACTAGTGTGTTTAGTAAGCCTAGTTACCCTTTAAAGTGTGGTTGATTCATTAAAAACATCATTTTTGAATAATCTAGATCTTTACAACTTATAATCACATTTTCTAAAAATTCTTCTTCTTGGATTTTTCTTGTTACACATGTGTTTCTACACTTGTTTAACCTCTAAAAACATGGTTGATTTCTTTAAGAACCAAGATTTAGTAAACTTTGTATTTTTAACTTGGTTTCTTGAAAAAATCATTCTTGAAATCTTAGATTTACAAGACTTACAACTCACTTTAATCATCATTTTACAAGAAAACAATGTATTCTTTCAAGTTCATGATTTATGTGAGGTTGATCTATGGATCTTCAACACTTTCATCATCTCATCTTGCTAGATTATGTTTTTAATCATGATCTAGCAAGATAATATGATGATCTACATCATTCACATAAGTAAACAACAATCAACAAGTATAACAACACATAAACATCAAGATTTCTTATGATTTTAAGCTTATGTTCATGTTTCATTCTCTTGATTCTTAGTGCTCTTCAAGATTAACATCATGTATCATCTTTTAACCACTTAAATAAGATGTAAAATAAAGAGATTAGTGTTCTTACCACTAGCTCAAGGCTAGGGATGATCAAGAGAAGAAAAGAAGTGGATAAAAGCAAATGGAGAAGGTCTTTCAACTTCTACAAGCTCCTAGCTTCCTTGTACACCTTCTAACACCCTTGAGTATATGTAGAATTGGATGAAGATGAATGATGATGATGGTGGTGGTGCTTGTGGTTGCTCTCGGCCGAACACAAGAAGGAGAATAGCTCCAAAGTTGTGAAGTTGTGCAATGAAAGTTATGGTTCTAGTAGGTTACACTTATATCCATCATCAACACATTTTCCATTGTATAATATGTCTTTAAAAGAACAACATGATCTAATATCTAATCAAAATAAAATCCAATGTGGGGCCACATGGTTGGGGTATATGTATAGGTTGTAACTAGTAAGTTAGATTATGGTTAGAAATCAAGTATTCTAGTAAGGGATTTAATTACTAGTTGTTATGTGATGTGTTATGATGTTCGGGGAACATACTAGCTTGGTAATGTTAAAACAGTGCTTCTAGTGAAAATTTGGTGTTTCGGGTAGTGTCCGGTTGTTCGGTTAGTTACCGGTTCGTTAAGGTGCTAAACTATGCAGTTTAGTGTGCTTTATGTACCCTTTTGTGACAGTTTTGATTCCCGACACTTAGAAAAGCATTCAGGACCATTTAACCATATTTCTGCATGATATTAGTGTGTTTAAATGCTGAATTTGCTGATTTTCTACATAATTATGCAGTGTATGTGAGTTTTAGGCACTTTCCGGCACTTAAGCTATCACTAGGAAGGCAGTTTTATGATCCTTACTTTCCTACACACTATACTAGTGTAATACTTGGTTTCTTTCCCATTTTGTGTCTCAACACATTATCTGTCTATGTACTGAACTCCGTCAGCATTTTTCTGATTTGTCTAATAACTGTGCTAACTGTGTTTCGTGCATCATTTGAGTCAACAAAGTTCTCATGCAATAATGATATGACATTAAGCAATATCTGATGCACATGTATGTATATGGCAATAGTCAAAAAGCAATTCAAATCATTAATTGTAATTCAGCACAGTCATTAAGCACTAATCATGGTTTAATAGTTGTACGGATACCTGAAATTTTGACTGTTGTCACATTTGAGACACCAGCCTTTTTAACCTTTGTTGATGATAGAGAGGTGCTTTCTCCAACTTCATACACGTCTGCAAGGTTACGCTTCAATTCAGTAGACGAAGTCTTAGAACAATCTTTAGATGTGCAATCGGGTGTGAAGCTATCACCAATAGAATCCACAGCATCCTGTATGATATATTCAAAATTAGAAACCATATAAAATGTTTAGAGCATTTGGTATTTTGTAAAATTAAGTTAAAATTCATACCTTTAGAGCAAAAGGGTTTTGAGTTGATAAATCACTAAGTGAAACATCAATAGCCGCCTCGTCCACACCCTGCAATTGATAAAATAATAAGGCTAGGCACAACAAAAATAATAAATTTCTAACATATATTTAATTAAAAGGTTTGTATGACTTAACCTGTTCAGCTGGAATTCGACTCTACAAGGATTCAATTATTGCTGGATCATTCAGCAACTTATGAACAGCATAACCATCAATATGGTTGTCAATATTGAATTGACCAACTTGAATCTTAAAAGCATACGTTTTATCATTCAAAGCTTTAAACTGATAGGGAATGGTTTTCTCTTCCAAAGATGCCTAATACACGTGAATTAAAATTTATTGAAAAGAACATAATAATCAGATTTAGACATTACTAATATGTACCTTGTATAACAATTTAAAAAAAGACTGATGTGAAATACGTTACCTGATCCACTTTTGAATTCTCAAGCAATTGAATTGCAGTCATTCCCTGTTGATGCATATTTTGTGTCTGTAACTTGTTCATTTTAAGTGTTGTAATTTACGGTCTTTTATATTATCGAGTTTGTATTTCCGTCCGTCGACCAAGTCGGATATCCTCCTATCCTACTTGTGTCCGACAGTTTGTCTCATTGTTTTGTAATGTTATATGAACAATGCATGTTGCATGTTGCATATTGGGTATTAACTATGTTTGTGTGTTTATACAAGTCTGCTGCAAACTGTTAACAGTTTGCAGCATATCAGATTTTGCGTTTCGTCTAGTACATGTATGACGAAACACCCTTGAGTGGACAATCCAAGTTTCGCCATGAACAGTGACGACACCTAGTGTTTCGTCAACTTTGGTGTTTCGTCAGGCCCATTTGGTGTATCGTCAACACTTGGGCTGGGCTGCCTATATAAACACAACATGGTTTCTGTGTGAAACTATGAGAGCATACCTTACTGTGAAGTTTATTGTCAAACATTGTGTGTATTTCTTTGATCCTTGTTCTCATCCGTTTTAATCAATTGACTGTGATTCGTTGGTTACTTCATGTTGTTATTGTCTATGTTTGGTTTGGCATCATCACGGGGATTCCACACTCGTGACCGTGTTTGATATAAGCAAGGGTTTGGTTTCGTAATCGATCCTCCGAAAACGGACCTACAAGTGGTATCAGAGCATTGGCTCTTATCCTTGTTTAAAACCAAACATAGGTGTGATTTTATCAAGTGTTTAAAGTGTTGTTTGTGATTTTCTGAAAAATGTGTTTTTGAAAAACTCATAATTTTCTAGTAAAGTTTCTGAAAATCTGTAAGATCTTGTTTGTTTGCTAAAAAGTTTTATCGAAAACCTTGTTAGATTGCATGTTTACATGGTAAACCGGGTTTTTAGTGAAAGTTTTGTGCAAATTTGTGATTCGGAAAATTCTCCGGTGAAAAACTTGGCCGGAAAGTTCATATCTTCAAGTTTTCATCAGTGTTCTTCATATCTTCAAGTGACATTCAAAGATATTCTAGATTTTAAAATTAAAATATAAAAAGATAATTTGATTAAAATATGGTAGACCATGATTAGGTTGGTAGAATGGGTATGTTGGTAAGTTGAAATCGTGTGTCTTTGTCAGACAATAGGATAAGATTTACTTTTGAAAAATCTCACCAACTTTCTGTCAATATCTGTGACCTTATCTCGACGAAAGACATAAGAGACGAAAGATCCTAGTGTTTCGTCAAAAGCAACCTCGGCGAATCACCTAGTGTTTCGTTAAAGGTATTTCGACGAAAGACCTTGAGTTTCGTGGCAAGTGTGTCTGACGAAAAACCATCTTTCATCAAACTTGTTTTTTCGCCAAAGATCCAGTGTTTCGTCGAGACACTTGTCAATATTTTCAATAGAGGCTTTGTAAAAGTGTTTGAACAGTATGTTTTCAAGTGTGTGACCAGGTGTTATCTTTCATACATCAATCATGAGTAGTACTAGTCCATGGGATTGGAGCACGGACCCAAGACCAGGTGAAGATCAAACCTCCGCAGTCATTTGGTTAAGGAATGTAATTCCACAACAATCTATTAGTGCAAGTCAATGGGCATTGGTGACGAACCAGAATCAAAGCATTCAGAATCTATTGTTAAGTGAGAGTGAAACGGGTAGCAACAACCGCCCGCCAAAGCTGAATCATATGAATGACTATCCGACTTGGAAAGGTCGTTTCTAGGACAAAACACCGAGTTATGGACGTGCTTCATTTCGCCATATAACACAGCTCTTGAAGAAGCAGGATCAAATGCGACAACCTTTATGAATATGCAAGAAGCCGACAAAAAGGCATATGATCTGGAGAAGAAGGTGTTTTCTATTCTCACACAAGCACTCCACAAAGACATCTATCATCAATTCGGTTATTGTACTAGCACAAAAGCTTTATGGGATGCCTTGGTAGCAAGAGGAGAAGGGAATGCGGCTACAAGAAAAACACGCCATGACTTGTTGAAGAAGGAATTTGAAGCATTTCAATTCATGGATAACGAAACACTAAATGATATGACAACTCACTTTTATCATTTAATTAGTGAAATGTATTCTTATGGTGTTATTGCAACGCAACAGGAAATGGTTGCAAGGTTTGCTGATGGCCTACCTCCAAAGTGGAGTTCATTCATTGAACTGTTAAAGCATACGGGCACTTTAGATACTGTTAGTATCTATGAATTCATTCAGATGTTGGAGCACAAGAATGATGAAGAAATCCGGAAAGCTAAACAGATTCCAGTTCCTCAAAATACTGAAATGTACCTCGGTGGTTTTAATCCTGCAGCTAGTTCCAGTTCCAGTCAGCAACCAAAGCTACAAACGGCGTTTATGTCAAATACAAGCTCTTTTCCTTTTCCACAGTCAGCTCCTCCTCAGGTTTTCGATCCAAGTGCTTATCTTCCACCAGCGCATGTTATTGCTCACGCTCATGCTTTATCAAAGCCTCAATTCGATGCGAGTGCCTGGCTACCTAAACCCCAACCTCCACCTCAAGTTTCCACTACTCAACCTCAATTTGATCCTAATGCTTATATTCCGCCCCCACCACAAGCCCAACCACAACAACAGCAAGCATGTTACAGTAACAACCCTCCACCTCAAAACCCCAACACAGTCAGAGTTGATACTTCAAACCTTTTGAAAGTAAGCATCGAAGTGGCTAAGGAACATATGGAACTTATCAATACAAAGGTCAGTGCCTACTGCGGATTGGTCGCAAGTCAAATTGGAAACATTAATTTGACCAATGAAGATTATCAATAGATAGACCGTGATGAAATGGAGTTAATGGACATCAAGTGAGCGTTGGCGAGTGCTGTTAGAAGGGCGAAAGATTATATGACTCGAACAGGAAGAACTTCCTTGGAAAGCAAGAAGGATACAGTACGGTTTCGATAAGGATGCGGTTACCTGTTTTAATTGCGGTGAAAATGGTCACTTCAAACGTGAGTGCACCCGACCAAGTAAACAAGGCAACCAAAATCCCTTCCGTAATCAGACAAGTACTTCCAACACGAATCAAGCTAATCGTGAAAAAGGGATAGTAGCTGTGAACAACACAACCAACCAAACCCAGGCTGGACCATCAAACACCAAGCAAGCATTAGTTGTTCAAGCTGATGAAGGGTGTAACTGGTCAGTACAGTTTGGATATGGTGATCTAGAAGGAGGAGGAACCACATGTTATGCAAAGATGTGTGTCTGCTCAAAGGAAATGGAGAAGTTCTTCTCTGAAGATGGATCAAAGGAAATGGAGAAGTTCTTCTCTGAAGATGGATCTTTTTCATATCAGACTGCCTTTATGGAAAATGTCTCAGCCTCGACGAGTCAGGTAAATTCCGACACTCCTACTCCTAGTGTATGTAATATATGTGCAGATTTGAAACTGGAATCCGAAAAGGTTCATAGTCATAATCAAAGTTTGGTTATTGAGCTGTCTAAATGCAAAGAGGCAAACATTGCTTTAGCTTGAAATGAAAAAGATTTCAAAGAAGTAATCGAAACTTTAAAGAAAAGTGTTTCCGAATTAACAAAAACTGTTTTTAACAAACAAATTGGTATTAACAATTACATTAATATCATTGAGGAAACCAAGAAAGAGCTAGCCATTGCTAAATGCGAGCATGATGCAATTAAGCTAAAATTGGAGAGTTATTCTAACTCCCGATATATGCTCGATCACATCATAGATGCTCAACAGCTGAAAGAGAACAAAAAAGGCGTTGGGTATAAGAGGTGCTGTAACAACTCTCATCAAAAGTCATAATTATTAAATTAATTTGACCAATAAGAAACCCTAATTGAGACACCCAAAGTGATTCTGCGCAAACCCTAAAATTTTCAGAACAATCAGAATCAGGATCAGGGCCCCTAAAACTCAGGGGGGCATTCCCTACTCAACGATTATCCTTATAACTTATTATAAAAATCGAATTTAAACGTTTCGTTGACTCAACAGGTCTAGTCCCACACGTGGCAACAATTTAGGAAAAATGTGACCCTTACGGACCGTAAGGGTTTATGCTTACGGTCCGTAAGCTAAGTCAAAATCGTGTATAAATAGAGGGCAGTGGCACTTGATTTCTGGAATTTGAGCGACGAACCAATTCGTAATACGCTTCGAGATATCTTCTGTTTACCACAATTAACACACACGGATCACTAATCGACGCCGCAATCAGGGTATTAACTCGATCGCTGATACGATTCAATGTCCGATTGATCAAAATATCCAATGGATGTTTAAGTGCTGCCCACATTAGGGTTTACGCTTTGTCATTCGTCGTTAAATCGATGGATGTTTAAGTATCGCACTTTGTCATTCGTTGTGAGGGTTTGATCTCGTGAGTTATCGTAAATGCTGTATTAAGTTACTAACAGAATTGTGTGCCTGTTATTAAATTTAGGTTAAAAAGGCTAATCAGTAGGCTAAACTCTGCTCAAATTAAATCTGCAATGTGAGTCATTCTCTTTTTATCAACTATTTTACAATACCTCAAATTATTTTCAAGGTTATAATTACAGGGACTAAGTCGTGGATATCTTGAATTACTGGTTAGTGGGGTATTGTGCACATTACTAATTTCTCCCAGTTAGGTTCATTGACCTACTCGGGATAATCACTGTTAGGTTCATTGACCTACAGGGATAATCATCACTATTTAGGTTCATTGATCTAATAGTGGTATGACCATCGTCACCATTGTGACATGTCACCATTGTGACATGTCACCATTGTGACAAGATGCCAGATAAAATTAAGATAGAAGCCATTGTAATCGCTCTTATGCTGTAATTATTAACTATGCATCATTATGCAAAATAGAATGATTCACTCAGTATTTCCCGCTGACAAAACCTTTTTCAAACATGTTTCAGGTAATCTATTATGATCCAGGAAAAGTGCCATATAGCAGTACAAGCTCAAAGAAGTGGCTCAGTATAAAATAAAGAAACATGTTTTGTAAAATAAAAGATTTCTTCGTGAAATCTCAAGATTGTAAATTACCGGGTTTTATCCCGCGTTGTGAAATAAAATAATCGGGAAATATTTCAGTCTTAAAAAGATCCTGATGTCAAACTTCCGCTGTTAAACTCAATTAATTAAATACCACGGGATTTCTTTCCCGCGGCTCCTGAAACGGGTCAAACCGGGTCGGGGGCCGTGACAGAAAAAGGTGGTATCAGAGCCACTGATCGAGCCACTGATTAAGCCAATTAAGTATTTAGAAAATACTTAATTTGTATTAATTGCTATTTTATGTGTTTTATTATCTAACTAATTGTGTACAGTATGGGCAGATATTTATATGCTAACCACTGTAGCAGTAAATACAAATCTTTAAATATTTTGATTTAAGTTCTAACACCCTTATTAAATATAAGTCAGAAACCTGATTCAGTAAATAAATAAATTACAAATAAAACTTAGTGTGTTTTAATTTTCAGTTGTTTTGATAATTACCCAGTATGAAATAGTATTCAAAAGTTTTTCTATAAAATTTTGTTATGATTTTTAACTTAGTATTTGTGTGTACTTTGCATAACAGCATGAGTGACTTGTCGGAAGCCCTTCAGAATTTAAATCTCTATCCGGTAAGCATAGAGGTTTCCAGAGATTTCAATAGGTATATACCAGATATAGAAGAACCTATAGAATTCAACGCTTCACCTCTCGAGAAACCCAAGTCTAAGAAAATGGAAATTGAGGAAAGCTCTAGGCAAATTGAGGGGTTACCATCTCAGGAAGAACTAGATTTTATAATAGCAAACGATGATACTATTGAGCCTATTAATGAAAATGATTTTATTCATTCTCTTGAAACACAACTACCAATGAATTTAGAACCAGCTATTCCCAACCCTTCAATCCACCCGCAAATAGATGAATGGTTGACTAATGAAATACAGTTACAAAACAATCCCTATAAGCTTTTTCCTAAATTCAATCCAGAACCTTTACCAAATCCACCAATGAGTAACGAGAATATGGCTGAACTCCATTATTTTAACAAAGAACTAATGGATGCTGGGAATAGGATCCAAGAGATTTTGGGACAGATCTCCTGGAAATACGATGAGAAGGAACGCCGTTACTAGAATATCACCTGACAAAGGATAGGGGATTATGAAACTGTGGTTGTGTAATAGTAATAGTAAAATCAGTATTTGTAAAATAAATAATAAAACGGTTGTATATAGAAGCATGACATAATCTATAAAAAAACAAATAAAATTTTAGAAAATTTACAATTTATTTGTATATTCGTTTACGTGATTATGTGCAATTAATTGTGACATTGGATTATTTCTTTCATACTAATTATTTATCTATAAATTAAATATCAGATGGAAAACGTTAATAATGAACCAGTTAATGAGGTTAATCAATCTGAGCAACAACCGGGGAATCAATTTATGACTAGGCAGGATATAGAAAATATCGTTGCTCAAGGAATAGCCAACGCTATTCCAGCAATAGTTGCTCAAGGGATAGCCAATGCTATTCCGGCAATAGTCGCTACTGTCCAGAAGCCTGCTGAACCTCAACAAATCGTTCCTAGCAAACGTATTTCTGAAGATAACTTCAGTAATAGCATAAACGGAGGCAATGATCATGTTAATCATGATAATGAACCACGGAAAGCTCTGCTCCCTAAGAAAAGGAAAACTGCAACGCCTGGTTGCACTTACAAAGAATTTCTTGCTTGTAAACCCACTGAGTTTGCAGGCAATGAAGGAGCTACTGCGGCACTGCGTTGGTTAGAGAAAACCGAGGCAGTAATTGCCATAAGTAAATGTGCTCAGGATGATCAGGTCATGTATGCGTCAAATCTTTTCAAAGAAGTGGCGCTAGAATGGTGGAATACGGTGTTACAAGCAAAAGGAAGAAGGATGGCATATGCTATGAACTGGGAAGAATTTAAGAGCTTTGTAGAAAGAAAATTATGTCCCGAGTATGAAAAGGAACAAATGACAAATAAGTTTCTAACCCACCGGATGGTGGATGTAGATTGTCGAGGGTATACTACGACATTCTTCGAATATGCTCGAGTGGTACCAACCCTGGCTTCGCCAGAGCCGGTACTTATTTCTCGTTATATTTGGGGATTAATTGGTGAAATCCATAATATCGTCAAGGCTGCAAAACCTTGCACAATTGATGATGCGGTAGATTTAGCCAATACTCTGACTGATGAACTAGTCCGGACAAGAGAAGAAAATAGAAGGAAGGAAGTAGCCCAAAAGATTACCCAAGAATTCCACCCGGGTAACCATAACAATTTTAAGAGAAAAGGAAATGGGCAATCTACCACTAGTTCATTTTGCAATTTTTGCAAAAGGAAGCATTTTGGAAGATGCAAAGGATATTGCAATTTTTGCAAAATTCCGGGGCATCAAGAAGAAGACTGCAGGAGGAAGAAATTTTCAGTCTGCTACAACTGTGGAGAAGCTGGACATCTTAGGCCAGATTGTCCAAAATTAAACAAACCATATGATAATAAAGCTAAACCTGCAGAAGGAGCAAAAAGGAATGTAAGAGCCTTCCAACTAACTGCTAAGGAAGCAGAACTCATTCCAGATGTGATAGCCGGTACGTTCTTAGTTCACAACGTTTACATAAAAGTTTTATTTGACTCTGGTGCAAACCAAAGTTTTATAAATACTTCATTCTGCCAAACTTTTAACTTACCTGTAACCAGCATTAGACAAATTTCTACAATAGAAACGACAGATGGGAATTCAGTTAAAATAAATAAGGTTCTGCAAAACGTAGAAATAGAACTTTTAAGTCATAAATTTTCTGCAACCCTATTATCTATGAAATTAGTTGAAATCAAGGTTGTGCTAAGAATGGATTGATTAGTAAAACAATTATGCTCAAATTATCTGTGACAAGAATTCCATAGAAATTTGTGCACCCATTAGAGAAGTAATAATGATTACAGGAGATAAGCCATGTAAACCCATAAAGTTCATATCAATGAAAGTTGCTAATTATGAACGAAAGCAAGGAATAGTATATATGATTTCATTAATCATTAATACTAAAGATAAAGAACTTAAGGAAATTTCTAAAGTTTCAGAATACCCAGATGTATTCCCAGAAGATTTATCTGGATTACCACCAGATAGGGAGGTGGAATTTAGGATTGATCTAATTCCAGGAATTATATCAATAGCTAAGGCACCTTATCGGTTAGCACCCACAGAAATATTAAAACTGAAAAAGTAATTAGATGAATTATTAAGTAAAGGTTTCATACAACCTAGTTTATCCCCGTGGGGGGGGGGGGGCATCAGTGTTGTTTATTAAGAAAAAGATGGTTCGATGAGAAAGTGTATTGATTATAGGGAATTGAATAAGGTTACAATTAAGAATCAATACCCATTACTTGATGATTTATTCGATCAATTCCAGGGAAATAGATATTTTCTAAGATCGACTTACGTTCCGGATATCATCAATTGAAAGTACAAGAGGAAGACATACCTAAAAATGCTTTCAGGACTAGGTATGGTCATTACGAGTTTACAGTCATGCCCTTCGGATTAACGAATGCACCTGCAACATTCATGGACATGATGAATAGGATCTGTAAACCATATTTGGATAAATTGGTAATTGTCTTCATCGACGATATACTTATTTATTCAAAAAGTCAGGAAGAACATTGTCAGCACTTGTATGCATTCTTAACTTTGTTAAGAAAGAAAAGCTTTATGTCAAATTTTCGAAGTGTGAATTTTGACTGCCAGAAGTGCAATTTCTAGGTCATATGGTAAATCATGAAGGTATTCACATAGATCCTGATAAGATAGCAGCAATTACCAAATGGAAGATTCCTCAATCTACAATGGAAATTAGGAGTTTTGTAAGTTTAGCTGGATACTATAGACGGTTTATTAACTAAGCTAACCTGTAAAACGGTTAAGTTTGAATAGGGACTTAAACAAGTAGAAGTCTTTAGGATCTTAAAGCATAAGTTAACAAATGCCTCAATCCTAGCCTTACCAGAAGGAACAGAAGATTTTAAAGTATACGGTGACGCTTCAAAGCTAGGATTTGGAGGTGTGTTAATGTAACGCAAAAAGGTAATTGCGTATGCATCAAGACTTAGAATTAGGAGCCATAAGTTTTGCCCTTAAGATTTGGAGACATTATCTGTATGAAAGTAAGTTTACTGTCTATACAAATCATAAGAATTTAAGATATATATTTGGGCAAAAAGAATTAAACATAAGACAAAGGAGATGGATGAAAATCCTAAGTGACTACGACTGTGATATTTAGTATCGCAAAGGAAAGGCTGAAGACGGCTAAAGATCGCCAGAAGAGTTATACGGATAATAGATAAAAGCCGTTGAAATTCCAAGTTGGAGAGAAAATGCTATTGAAAGTATCTCCTTGAAAAGGAGTTGTTAGATTCAATAAGAAAGGAAAGTTAAGTCCAAGGTACGTAGGACCATTTCCAGTGATCCAACGTATAGGACCAGTTGCTTATCGTTTACAACTACCAAGAGAATTATCTGGGGTACATGATGTATTTCATGTATCCAATCTCAAGAAATATCTATCAGACAAATCTTTGGTAGTACCTTTCCAAGTTATAAAGGTAAACGAGTACTGTTAGTTATAGTAAAGTAGGATTCAAAGATATGATCCTAATACATTTAGGAGTTAGAATCAGGAATTAAGCAAAAGTATCCTCAATTATTCCAGTAAATCTCGAGGACGAGATTTTTATTAAGGTGGGGAGAATGTAACAACTCTCATCAAAAGTCATAATTATTAAATTAATTTGACCAATAAGAAACCCTAATTGAGACACCCAAAGTGATTCTGCGCAAACCCTAAAATTTTCAGAACAATCAGAATCAGGATCAGGGCCCCTAAAACTCAGGGGGGGCATTCCCTACTCAACGATTATCCTTATAACTTATTATAAAAATCGAATTTAAACGTTTCTTCGACTCAGCGGGTCTAGTCCCACACGTGGCAACAATTTAGGAAAAATGTGACCCTTACGGACCGTAAGGGTTTATGCTTACGGTCCGTAAGCTAAGTCAAAATCGTGTATAAATAGAGGGCAGTGGCACTTGATTTCTGGAATTTGAGCGACGAACCAATTCGTAATACGCTTCGAGATATCTTCTGTTTACCACAATTAACACACACGGATCACTAATCGACGCCGCAATCAGGGTATTAACTCGATCGCTGATACGATTCAATGTCCGATTGATCAAAATATCCAATGGATGTTTAAGTGCTGCCCACATTAGGGTTTATGCTTTGTCATTCGTCGTTAAATCGATGGATGTTTAAGTATCGCACTTTGTCATTCGTTGTGAGGGTTTGATCTCGTGAGTTATCGTAAATGCTGTATTAAGTTACTAACAGAATTGTGTGCCTGTTATTAAATTTAGGTTAAAAAGGCTAATCAGTAGGCTAAACTCTGCTCAAATTAAATCTGCAATGTGAGTCATTCTCTTTTTATCAACTATTTTACAATACCTCAAATTATTTTCAAGGTTATAATTACAGGGACTAAGTCGTGGATATCTTGAATTACTGGTTAGTGGGGTATTGTGCACATTACTAATTTCTCCCAGTTAGGTTCATTGACCTACTCGGGATAATCACTGTTAGGTTCATTGACCTACAGGGATAATCATCACTATTTAGGTTCATTGATCTAATAGTGGTATGACCATCGTCACCATTGTGACATGTCACCATTGTGACAAGATGCCAGATAAAATTAAGATAGAAGCCATTGTAATCGCTCTTATGCTGTAATTATTAACTATGCATCATTATGCAAAATAGAATGATTCACTCAGTATTTCCCGCTGACAAAACCTTTTTCAAACATGTTTCAGGTAATCTATTATGATCCAGGAAAAGTGCCATATAGCACTACAAGCTCAAAGAAGTGGCTCAGTATAAAATAAAGAAACATGTTTTGTAAAATAAAAGATTTCTTCGTGAAATCTCAACATTGTAAATTACCGGGTTTTATCCCGCGTTGTGAAATAAAATAATCGGGAAATATTTCAGTCTTAAAAAGATCCTGATGTCAAACTTCCGCTGTTAAACTCAATTAATTAAATACCACAGGATTTCTGTCCCGCGGCCCCTGAAACGGGTCAAACCGGGTCGGGGGCCGTGACAAGTGCCCGCCCCCTTTGAGACACAACTATACTCGAATGCCTGATGAAGAGGAAATACCTCATTTTGAACCCAGTGATCCTCTTGATTATGAGGAAGTTACTACCGGATTAGGCTTCAAATCGGACAGTTCCTCAAGTACCTCATCTGAAGAAACTGAAACTTCAACATCGACGCATCAAAGTGCTCCAATTATTGAGGACTATGAGTCGTCTGATGATGAATCAGATGTGAGTGATCAGGATAAATCACTTGATAAGTTGAAAGGAGTAGAAATTCCAATCGAGAATCATATTCTTTGTGATCCTCCTACTCCTGTTGTGCAACCCATTGCCAAACAAGTGATAGATCCTGTCAAGGATGTCAAGGATGACAAGGAATCTGTGTCTGCTGTTAAGAGCAATAACGTGTTGTATACTTTGGCCGGTGATGCTAAAATTTACTCAGTCAAAGACTTTCCAATTAAAAACGTCAATCCATTGTCGATTGATAAAGTTTTTGAAGATAATACAAGCAAATTTTTGGGAAAGACAATTCCGGGAGTTGTTGTAACTCAATGTGACCCAATTCCAAAAGCTGAAATCAGAAAACAATTTGGAAATCAAAGACAACCGACAAAGCAACAACCTATTGCTTCTAAGGGTAAACAACCAGTTCAACGAGCTCAAAAGCCTAAAGTTTCTCAATCAAAGTTTGAAACAAAAGGAGCTCGTTACCAGAAGAAAAGCAGTGATGTCAAATTTGTAGCATCAAAGGGTACTGATAAAATTGAGACTTTTGAAAACAAATCAAACACCGATTTTGTCCAACAAGTCAAAATTTTAAAACGAAATAGTCAAAACAACTACACCCAACACACAAACGGATGTGATGAAAAAGCAAGTACCTCCCGTTCTACAGGTTCGACATCTGTTCGTCAATCGGATTTTCCTAAGTTTGTTGAAAGGAGAACTTGTTTTAAGTGTGGGGAGTTTAGACATATCATTAAAAATTGTACAAATACTCCCAAATAGAAATTTGTTGAGAGAGCCCCTCCTGAAAAAGGTCACCAACAATGTCGTCCTGTTTCACCAAAACATGATAAACGAACCATTAAAGAACAAGAAACAAAACAACGACGCCAAAACGTCAAGGCAGATGAAAAGGCTTTAAAATCTGAAGTCAAATCTGTTAAAAGGGAACCAAGTTCATCGCAACTGTTAAAACCAGAAGTTTCAAAATCTTTTCATAAAATTCAAACTGGTAAACAAAATCAAACATGGAAACCTAAGACGGGTGAAAGTTCAGGGGGAGGTGTTGTGTTTGAAAATCATCAGGAAATCGAGATCACTTTTCGTGATGCTCAGGGATGACCCAAGACCACTAAGGCTTGGGTCCCCATGCTCAACTGATCGTTGGATGATATGTGCAGGATGTTCCAGGAGGAACTGTTTATAGTCATTGGATTGTTGACAGTTGAACATCTAGGCACATGACAGGCGACTTACGGCTTCTTTATGATGTGAAAAACATTAGAGGAGGTTATGTCGCATTTGCTGGAGACAAAGGCGGATATATCACTGGAGAAGGAATGATCTCCAATGGTGTTGTATGTTTCGATAAGATCAATTATGTTCGTCAAATTGATCACAATCTTCTGAGCGTTTCGCAAATCTGCGATAAGAAATTCACCGTGCATTTTGATGATGCCGGTTGTTATGTGCTGAAGCTTGGTTTCAAAATTCCAAAAGAATGGATTCTCTTATCGGCTCCAAGAGTTAATGATCTTTATATTCTTGATATGAGCCAAGCGATTATGACATCTGCACAAGTAACATGTTTTGTCTCGAAAGCAACAGAGAAGGAGTCTATATCTTGGCACAGACGAATGGGGCACATTCACTTGTGAAAAATGAACCATTTGGTGAAAAACAATCTTGTGAATGGCATGCCTGTGAGAAGTTTTCATCTACAAGATGTCTGTGTTTCGTGCCTGAAAGGGAAGCAAACGAAGAAATCTCACCCGATTAAGAAAGTCAACACTGTTAGCATGCCTCTCGAACGTCTTCATATGGACCGCTTTGGACCTATGAAACAAAAGAAAACATTTGGGGATGCTTATTGTCTGGTGGTTACTGATGACTACTCTAGATTTTCTTGGGTATCTTTTATGGCGCACAAGAGTGAAACTCCTGAAATCCTCAAGAATCTTCTTACCTTGCTAGAAAACTTGTACTCATTGAAAGTGAAGAGGATCTGAAGCGACAATGGCACTAAGTTTAAAAACCGTATAATGGATGAGTTCTGTACTTCAAAGGGCATTCTTCATGAATACAGTTCTCGCTACACTCCACAACAAAACGGTGTTGCTGAGAGGAAGAATAGGACGATAATAGAAACTGCAAGAACAATGTTGGTAGAGTCGGAGCTTATTGTTCAATTCTGCGGGGAGGCTGTGTCTACTGCTTGCTACATGCTAAACAGAGTTCTCACAGTTAAAAGGCATGACAAAACTTGTTTCGAACTTCTACACAAAAGGAAACCTGATATTTCTCACCTAGAACCTTTTGGCGCTCCATGCACTATGATTGAGCCACACGGAAAGTTTGGTCCCAAAGCTATCGAGGGTTTCTTCCTTGGATATGCTACTCCAAATTTTCGTGTATGGAATTTGGCGACCAAAAAGATTGAGTTATGGAATGAAGTAAAGGTTCAAAGGTATATTGATTCTGTTACAGCTTCAGGTGATCCTTTGATGTTCGATTATGATGGGCTATTCGACTCCTTTAATCTGCAAACCTTTGACGAAGCATCTGCAGCTGCTCAAATGCTATTTGAAAGTGACAACGCGGCTGGCTCGCCATTGGTTAGACCAATTATTGTTAACCCTCAAGCTTCTAATTCGGTTAACAACATGGTGCAAAATGAGGAATATGAAGATACTGCTGATTTCAATGAGTCGTCGGAAGATGATGAATACCATGATGCAAATGAAGGCACTTCAGCTCCGGTTGCTCCTGTTCAAGGTGCTTCTGAAGCAACTCCTCATGAGCAGAATGTAGACACTGCTGAAGGGAATGCATCCACTTCTACGCCTATGCCCGGTGTGGAGTTGGTTGTTGATCTTAATCTTAACAATTTAGGTATTAATACTCGTGTTCCTGATATTCCTGAAACGAGAATTCATGATACTCATCCACAGCAGAATATTATTGGAGATGTCCAACGCGGTGTGCAGACGCGTAAGCAGCTGAGAAACAACCAGAATGTTGGTTTGTATTAAGCCATTAGAGAATCTGGTCTTCTAAATGATTGGTCCTTCTCGTGTTATGTTTCGCAAGAAGAACCAAAGTCTTGGAAAGAAGCTCTTAAGGATAATTCTTGGGTGGAATCCATGCAGGATGAACCACAACAGTTTCAAAAACTGGGTGTTTGGAAGCTTGTTGAAAGACCTGAAAACTACAAGAAAATTGGCACACATTGGGTTTTCAAATGCAAAAAGGACGATCGTGGAGTAGTCATTCGAAACAAGGCGAGATTGGTTGTTCAAGGATTTCGTCAGATCGAAGGCATTGACCACAATGAAGTTTATGCACCAGTTGCACGTCTGGAAGCTATTCGGATCTTTCTAGCTTATGCTTCATTTAAAGGATTCAAAGTCTACCAGATGGACGTCAAAAGTGCTTTCTTACATGGTGTGGTTCAAGAAGAGGTGCACGTCGAACAACCTCCGGGTTTTGAAGATCCTATTCACCCCGATCGGGTTTGGTTGCTCAACAAAGCTCTTTATGGTTTACATCAAGCACCTAGGGCTTGGTATGCAACCTTATCCAACTATCTACTGGAGAATGGTTTTCGACATGGTCTTATTGATTGCACTCTCTTTATCAAAGAACAAGATGGAGAACTTCTGTTGGTGCAGGTATACGTTGATGATATCATTTTTGGTTCAACTAATGATTCTTTGTGCAGGCAATTCGAGCGTGTGATGCAAGAAAAATTCGAGATGAGCGCAATGGGGGAAATGAATTTCTTCTTGGGCCTACAAGTTCAACAAACCGAGTCTGGGATATTCATCCATCAGACTAAATATGTTGGTGACATCTTGAGCCAGTTCCAGATGTCTGATGCAACGCCCATTGGTACCCCACTTCCGCAGAATCACGGGATTACTCCGGATCTGAATGGTGAAAGCATTAACTCTTCATACTATCGCGCAATGATCGGATCTCTAATGTATCTCACAGCCTCAAGGCCTGACATCATGTATCCTACATGCCTGCTTGCAAGATATCAAGCCAACCCGAAGACCTCGCATCTGGTAGCTGTTAAAAGGATTTTCTGCTATTTGAAGGGTTGCCCGGACACCGGTCTCTGGTACCCTAGGGATGATAGCTTTGACTTGATTGCATACAGTGATTCTGATTTTGGTGGTTGCAAAATTGATGGCAAATCAACAACAGCTGGATGTCAATTTTTAGGAAATCGCCTAGTCACGTGGCAGTGCAAGAAGCAAACCTGTGTTGCTACATCAACTTGTGAAGCAGAATACATTGTTGCCTCTAGTTGTTGCTCCCAAGTCTTGTGGATCCAACAACAAATGCGCGACTACGGTTTTGAATTCCTATCTACTCATATTTTTGTTGATAACAATGCTGCCTTACAGATCACTAGAAATCCTGTTCAGCATTCCAAGACCAAACACATCGAAATTAAATATCACTTCGTACGTGATTGTTTTGACAAGAGATTAATCGATGTTGTTAAATTTCACACCGATCACCAACGTGCCGACCAGTTCACTAAAGCTTTTGATAAATCACGTTTTGATTATCTTCTTTTGGTCAATGGCATTAAGGTGATACCCGAGTAAAACTTCTTTGGCTAATATTTTTTGTAAATATTTTCTTTCAAAACTCTAAAAATACAAAAATATTTTCGTTTTCGTAACCTTTTAGCATTTTAGGGGGAGTAAATTCAAGAAAATACAAAAACATTTGAAAAAGTCAAAAATCCAAAAAGATGTCTTTACTTTCTGTCCTTTCGTTTGAAAAATTCAAAAAAAAAAAATTAGAAAACCAAAAATGAGTTTCTTGGATAAAGGAAAATGATGATATTCACTGGTGTGGTCGGTCAACATGTTCAAAATGCAAAACAAAAAAAATTGAGAAATGATAAGTATCTCTACTAATGATGTATCGGTAGGCTCACAATCAGACTAAAATGTGCAGGGTGATACAAATCTAACAGACTTCAAGTCAGGTGGGAACCATTCATTGGCATATGTTCTTCGTACCGAAATTTCATTTGAGAGATTGCCGAGGTTCTGAGATATTCGGTCTTTATGTTGTCTTATCATCTGTATCATGGTTGTTTCTTTTACCGAAAAATAACGGAGACGAAGTCTAGATCTTCCATGATACTATACATACATGTACATATTGCATTCGACCTCAATAAGTGATCAACTGTTAAAGAACCGGATCGATGACGAACATCAAACATTGCACTTGATTCAAGACATGAAGAACAAAATATGAACACAGATAGAAATACGTAGAAGATGAACCCTTTATATTGAATCAGTCATCACAGATTACATACCAAAGGAGTAAACATCATCTACAAGCTGGTTTAGATCACAAAGATCTAAACCCTAGCTTTCTCTCACTAACACATAGTCTCTCTCTCTCTCTAGATGTGCACACCAGGAGGAACACGAAGTGAGAGCGGTGCACAAAGCTTTCAAGGGTTTTGGATATGGATCCCCCATCCATGAATCCCTGCCCTAATCCTATACAACACATATATATAGACTAGGACTAAACTCGGACAAAACAATCAACACCAAAACCCTGACTTTTGTCCCTACCAAAAACCTCTGACCTTTGTCCTAGACATAAACCTCAGACAAAAGCCTTGACACAAAACTTGGACAAAGTGTCCCTAAGATAAAGTTGGGACAAAGTGTCCCTAGGATAAAGTTGGGACAATCTTTCAACAATGTACAATAAAGACCCTATGGAATGGGAGACATGCATTTATCACCTAAAGTGCATTAACAAACTCCCCCCTTGGTCTTCATGTGGTCTTGAATTCTTCATTATCGTTGACTTTAACTTGGACTTCTGTTTTGGTTGACACATAACCGATAAGCGACAGTTACCCGGCACGAACTGCACTTACAGTCTCCCCCTTAACTGTTTCATCAGTTCTGTGTGGCATCGATAATCTTCAGTCACCGGATACTGCACTTACAGACTCCCCCTTGACTGATGATATCATGGTTGCTATCAACTTTGGCTGAGACTTGATCTTTCTGGTAGAGCACAGCGATCTTCAACCCTTCTAATTAAAGACTTGCTGACGATCACTTAATGCCGCTTTGAGAAACCCGAAGAATCTAACATCAAACACTGTAGATCCTCCCCCTCAAACTTCCCCCGAATCAAATTAACGCGAACCAACTTACAACAACATGTGAGAATATCGCTCGATACATTAATCTTCAAACTTAACCGGTAGAAGAACGAAACGTCGGATTTCCAATGCCTAACATCAAACACTTCAAATTTCGCAAAGACATGAAGCTCAGTTCGATAAGTTAATAACAAACTGAACTTTGTAAAAGTACATCCACCATCTTGATCAAAAGTCTTCAACCCTTCATGTATGATCTCATCTCGTCACGAATCTTCATGAATCAATCTCCTATCTTCACGAATCCCCTGAACCCCCGATGGCTTTCATCTCCGACCTTCCCCTCAAATCAAGAAGCCCCACATTATTTCGAGACCAGAACTAATCTTCTCTACTCTAAATAGCAACTTAATAAGGCTCAATCTTCAACTAGTCATCAACCGAGAATTCAGCTTCATCATGTCAACACTTGATTAATAACATAAACACACGTGACAAAAACTCCATCACACACGAGCTATTTTGTAAAAGCACCGGATCGATGACGAACATCAAACATTGCACTTGATTCAAGACATGAAGAACAAACATATGAACAAGATAGAAATACGTAGAAGATGAACCCTTTATATTGAATCAGTCATCACAGATTACATACCAAAGGAGTAAACATTATCTACAAGCTGGTTTAGATCACAAAGATCTAAACCCTAGCTTTCTCTCACTAACACATAGTCTCTCTCTCTAGGATGTGCACACCAGGAGGAACAAGAAGTGAGAGAGGTGCACAAAGCTTCTTGATCGATCCCTCATCCATGGATGCTTGCCCTAATCCTATACAACACATATATATAGACTAGGACAAAACTCGGACAAACAATCTACACCAAAACCCTGACTTTTGTCCCTAACATAAACCTCTGACCTTTTTCCTAGACATAAAACTTGGACAAAATGTCCCTAGGATAAAGTTGGGACTATCTTTCAAGACTTGTACAATAAAGACCCTAACAATTGGAAAGCATGCACTTATCACCCAAAGTGCACTAACAAACTCCCCTTGGTCTTCATGTGGTCTTGAATTCTTCATTATCGTTGACTTTAACTTGGACTTCTGTTTTGATTAATACGGAACTGATAAGCGACAGTTACCCAGCAGGAACTGCACTTACAGTCTCCCCCTTAACTGTTGCATTAGTTCTGTGTGGCATCGATAATCTTCAGTCACCGGATACTGCACTTACAAACTCCCCCTTGACTGATGATGTCATGGCTGCTATCAACTTTGGCTGAGACTTGATCTTTTAGGTAGAGCACATCGATCTTCAACCCTTCTAATTAAAGACTTGCTGACGATCACTTAAGGCCGCTTTGAGAAACCCGAAGAATCCAACATCAAACACTGTAGATCCTCCCCCTCAAACTACTCCCGAATCAAGTTAACGCGAACCGACCTACAACCACATGTAGGAATCTCGCTCGATACATTAATCTTCAAACCTAACCGGTAGCAGAAAGAAATGTCGGATTTCCAATGCCCAACATCAAACACTTCAAATTCCGCAAAGACATGAAGCTCAGTTCGATAAGTTAATAACAAACTGAACTTTGTAAAAGTACATCCACCATCTTGATCAAAAGTCTTCAACCCTTCATGTATAATCTCATCTCGTCACGTATCCTCATGAATCAATCTCCTATCTTCACAAATCCGCTAAATCCCCGATGGCTTTCATCTCCGACCTTCCCCTCAAATCAAGAAGCCCCACATTATTTCGAGACCAGAACTAATCTACTCTACTCTAAACAGCAACTTAATAAGGCTCAATCTTCAACTAGTCATCAACCGAGAATTCAGCTTCATCACGTCAACACTTGATTAATAACATAAACACACGTGACAAAACTCCATCACACACGAGCTTTTTTATGCACAAGCTTTAGATTTACGAAGAAAATAAGATTTTTTTTTACTCCCCCTATTTCTTCGTAAACTGTCAATGTCCAATCAAGTCTTATTTCATTCACCTTTAATGCTCGATAATAGTCTTCACTTGTTACACGAATCTCTAGTAAGAACCACATTCCAATACTGAGAATCTTGTAAATAACCATGGACCGCCATTACCGAACAAAAATTCACAGGAAAAATTTTCATCGCAGAAGGAAGATCATGACCCATCGTATCAGTTCCTGATTTTCGTGCAGACACTGCATCAACACATGAAAGAAGTATCGCCACTGCCCAATAATCAATGCCTTGTAGATTTCCTTCCTGGTAAAAGAGCCAACGTAACCGAAAGATCTAACCCCACGTTCACGGATTTCCCGCACATAGCACGTGTTTCCATGATCTAAATTACCAAAACGAAGAGCCGCACGACTAACTGCCTCCGTGATAACAATAGAACTTCCAGAAACAGTAGCTTCGATAGAATCATCAACAATCCGAGCCGTACGCCAAAAATCCTCAATATACGCTTGCACTTGGTGAATATTTTCTGAAATCGCGAAACCAATTCTTGAATTTCGAAAAAAATGTATAATATCAGTATATTCGGCTCCACCACGAACGTTCTCGTTTAGGAAGGCAATTTGATTATGATTACGATGAAACTCACGAACCGGACGAGGTTGTTCTGCCATTTCTTACTGTAAAGAAACTCAGAACCTTTGCACTCGGAACATATGATGAATTGTATGTAAAACTCGGACAAAGCAGAGCCCACATACATAAAACTCGGACAAAGAATATTTCCAAACGACTGAAAAACTCGGACAATACATCAATACTCGGAGCATATACTTGCAATAAAAAAAAATTGGAACAGACATCCACATAAAAAACTCGGAACAATAGAGTTTATGTCAAAACTCGGACCCTATTAAAAATCGGATAGAGGTTTCACAGATCAGATCATGTTCTTCTTCTTCACTTTTTAAACCTCGGAACAGCTGTAACCTTCTTCACTTTAGAAAACTCGGACCAGCTGTAACCTTTAAAAAAACCTCGGAACCCATTTAAAAACTCAGACAAAAGAAACTCAGACACAATGAAACTCAGACCCACTAAAATTCGGACAAAAGAATCAAAGAAACTCAGAACTGGCTAAACCTCAGACCTTCAAAAATTGAAAACTCTGAATATAAGAAACTCTGACCAATTAACTGCTTACTGGATCTGAGTTTCGCACATGAAGAAAAAAAACTCGGACCTTTTGTAAACCTTCTAAAACTCAGAACAAGATTGTACTGTTTAAAAACTCTGAACAAAGTTGTACTGTTTAAAAACTCGGAATAATGCAGAACTGTTTGTTGTTTGTTAAGACAAACTGTGACAAAAACTCGGAATACCTTAACTGTATCAAAACTCGGAATACACTGAAACAGTTTGAAAAACTCGGAACTGCGACTTTAAAATCTGTGACATCACACAGTTGTTAAAACTCGGAACTTTGAATAAAACTCGAACATCAGACTACACTGTTTACTGTGACCAGAACTCGGAGTTAAAACTCGAATTTTAAAGTTCAAACTTCAAAATCAAAACTCGGATAAACTAAAGAAGGTAAACTCGGAATACAAGAATCAAAGGTAAACCTCGGACATCAATCGTATAAAGAAACTCGGACTCAAGGAGTGTAAAGAAACTCAGATTCAATGAGTTCAGTAACCAGTCTCCGAACTATCTCCCCAGTGTGACTTCACACTGGTTCACCAAAAACCCCGGAAACACAAACACAGAGTTTTAAAAACTCAGACAAGTTTAACACTAAGAAAAACTCGGACAGAGCAATTTTTGGATCAAACCTCATATCTGCAACAACTTGGAGAACAAAACAACCACGAACAGCTTCATTTTCTTCAACTTTTCTGCAAAATCTTCAAGTCTTCAAGATGTTTGGCGGAAACAAACATCAAATCAAGAGCAATGGTGATTCGGAAGGCGGTTAGACCATTCCAAATCAGTAACCATGCTCTGATACCACTTGTAAAAGCACCGGATCGATGACGAACATCAAACATTGCACTTGATTCAAGACATGAAGAACAAACATATGAACAAGATAGAAATACGTAGAAGATGAACCCTTTATATTGAATCAGTCATCACAGATTACATACCAAAGGAGTAAACATCATCTACAAGCTGGTTTAGATCACAAAGATCTAAACCCTAGCTTTCTCTCACTAACACATAGTCTCTCTCTCTAGGATGTGCACACCAGGAGGAACAAGAAGTGAGAGAGGTGCACAAAGCTTCTTGATCGATCCCTCATCCATGGATGCTTGCCCTAATCCTATACAACACATATATATAGACTAGGACAAAACTCGGACAAACAATCTACACCAAAACCCTGACTTTTGTCCCTAACATAAACCTCTGACCTTTTTCCTAGACATAAAACTTGGACAAAATGTCCCTAGGATAAAGTTGGGACTATCTTTCAAGACTTGTACAATAAAGACCCTATGGAATGGGAGACATGCATTTATCACCTAAAGTGCATTAACAAACTCCCCCTTGGTCTTCATGTGGTCTTGAATTCTTCATTATCGTTGACTTTAACTTGGACTTCTGTTTTGGTTGACACATAACCGATAAGCGACAGTTACCCGGCACGAACTGCACTTACAGTCTCCCCCTTAACTGCTGCATCAGTTCTGTGTGGCATCAATAATCTTCAGTCACCGGATACTGCACTTACATATTTCACGCACAAGCTTTATCTTTACAAAGAAAACAGGAACTTCAAAATTTTTACTCCCCCTTTTTATTTGTAAACTGTCAACGTTCAAGCCAAGTCACGATAATATCCAAGATTGTCCCAAAACTCTAGTAAGTACCGAATCCGAACTCTGAGAATCTTGAAAAGAATACCGTGGACCACCGTTACCGCGTCTCGTCCCCTCATTTAATCCGGACAACATAATTTCAATGACCCGAAACTGACTTAAAGTTTCACAAAGAAACTCGGAACAAACAAGAGTCAAAACTCGGAGTATAAAACTCAGATGAGCACTGTTTGACCAAAACTGTAAAGTTCCGAACTTATAGTCGATAAAATTCGGAACAGACGAGTGTTTGAATAAAACTCGGAGCTGAAAGAGTTTAACAAAACTCGGAAAGTTTTGAATAAAAACACGGAATCAATTGTTGAAATAAAACTCGGAAACTTGGAAACTCGTAAAACTCAGACATTTGAACTAAAATTCGGAAATATCCGACTTTCCACAAACCTTGGACCCTTTAGGTGTGCATATCAACCGATTAGTGGGTGCATGTGAAGTAACATAAGTCCACTAATTTAACCGATCATTTTTTTGTGTTAAAAAATAACGGTCCAATCACTTGTCAGTTTAGCGGGGTGTGCATCAAGTGATTTGTTACTTGAATTGATAGGTAAAAGGTATCAAAGATGCAGCCCAATCATATCGATTACATGAATTGATAGGTCCAACTGTCTAATTGAAGCCCACTACGTTTGAGGTCCTATCAAACTGATAAACCTCGGAAACTCGGAAAGCAGTCCTTTAACTCGGAACCTCAGAAAACAGTCATATCAAACTGATAAACCTCGGAAAACTTTGAACAAAAAACTCAGAACTGAAGTTTTAAGAATGAAACTCGGACTCAATGCAAAGGATTCAGTAATCAGTTCACTTGGGATATCATTCCATTGTGAAACCTGAGGAATGATTAAAACTCGGACCAAAGTAAACATAAAAAATAATTTCGGACAGGAATTTTAAAAATCGGACCTAAGAAGGAATGTAAAAAGATCGGACCTAATGAAATAAGGAAAACTCGGACTCAATGTGTGAAGGAAACTCGGACCAACAGGTAGACTTAAACTCGGACCAAAGGAAAATTTAAACTCGGTCTCAGACAGAGTTCAAATCTCGGACCTGATTAAAAAATTTGAAAATCGGACTATGAAATGTATTGAAACTTGGACCCAAGGAAAAAATTCGGACAAAATAAATATAGTGGTCAAAACCTCAGACTAAATATGGTAGATAAAACTCAGACTCACATAGAAACAAAGGTCAGAACAATTAATCCATCTATCAAATTCGGAGCATATACCAAAAGTCGGAGTAAATATTCTGAGTAAAAAAAAGATCGGACTGTTAACATTTAACAGAAACCTGGAACTGAAATGTTTGAACAAAAACTCGGAGACACATAAAAGGAACTGTAAAACTCGGACCACTTGCACACATGAAACTCGGAACATTATCAACAAGGAAAAACTCGGAATTTATCACACAGTTAATTCAAGTTTCAAAACTCGGAGACAAGTTTTTGACCTATTCAAAACTCGGACAATTGACAATACTCGGACATGGTGAAGCTCAGAAACAAGTCTCCGGACTTTCTCCCTAGTGTGACTTCACACTAGTTCACCAAAACCCCGGAAACAACAAACACAGAGTTTTAAAACTCAGACAAGTTTAACACTAAGAAAAACTCGGACAGAGCAATTTTTGGATCAAACCTCATATCTGCAACAACTTGGAGAACAAAACAACCACGAACAGCTTCATTTTCTTCAACTTTTCTGCAAAATCTTCAAGTCTTCAAGATGTTTGGCGGAAACAAACATCAAATCAAGAGCAATGGTGATTCGGAAGGCGGTTAGACCATTCCAAATCGGTAACCATGCTCTGATACCACTGTGAAAGCACCGGATCGATGACGAACATCAAACATTGCACTTGATTCAAGACATGAAGAACAAAATATGAACACAGATAGAAATACGTAGAAGATGAACCCTTTATATTGAATCAGTCATCATAGATTACATACCAAAGGAGTAAACATCATCTACAAGCTGGTTTAGATCACAAAGATCTAAACCCTAGCTTTCTCTCACTAACACATAGTCTCTCTCTCTCTCTAGATGTGCACACCAGGAGGAACAAGAAGTGAGAGCGGTGCACAAAGCTTTCAAGGGTTTTGGATATGGATCCCCCATCCATGAATCCCTGCCCTAATCCTATACAACACATATATATAGACTAGGACTAAACTCGGACAAAACAATCAACACCAAAACCCTGACTTTTGTCCCTACCAAAAACCTCTGACCTTTGTCCTAGACATAAACCTCAGACAAAAGCCTTGACACAAAACTTGGACAAAGTGTCCCTAGGATAAAGTTGGGACAAAGTGTCCCTAGGATAAAGTTGGGACAATCTTTCAACAATGTACAATAAAGACCCTATGGAATGGGAGACATGCATTTATCACCTAAAGTGCATTAACAAACTCCCCCTTGGTCTTCATGTGGTCTTGAATTCTTCATTATCGTTGACTTTAACTTGGACTTCTGTTTTGGTTGACACATAACCGATAAGCGACAGTTACCCGGCACGAACTGCACTTACATCAACAATCACATGTCCAAACAAAATAAGTGATAAAATATCACATTTATCCGGGAGTCAAGTTCGTCTCTTTGTTGTACGTTGTACTGACCTGTTCACGGACTTGCTCCTATGCCCTCATGCATATGAAAATCAAGTTCCTCATCAATAAGTGATTCTGTCACATAGGGCTTGTTTTCAATCAAAAATGAGTGAGTTTCTCACATTCTTTTATACGGTCAAACAGATGATAAACGGTATACTCACCGGTAAGATGAACTCTCGTGCATACCTTGATACGGGAATGTGTCGTGAGTGGATGAACACCGACTTGTAAGTATAATCCTTACCGTAAATCGTATCTCCTAATTATGATTACATCTGATCAGTTTGAGCTTATGTGGACAACAATACCGATAATCGTGGTAGTATACTTATCCAAAGCTTTAAACCGAACAAAAAACCATGTTGACTAAGACCGTAAGCTGGTATAATTCCTTTTCTTTGAAACTCGCAAAAAGATTGATTTTGTACAGTCGTTTACTGCCTTTTATAGATTTTTGTTAGTTTACCGCACTTTAAATTCAGTTTTAGTGTAATTTGTAAAGTTCGTTTTTTATTAGCCGAAGTTGTAACTTGGAGTTTTCTGCCGAAAGCCTGAAACCTTCTTCATAAAATGTCCTTTGCATTTGGTAAACTCAATCAAAATGAAAATCTGTTCAAATAAACAAAATCTGTTCAAGTGTGAAATTTCAAAAGACTTGGTAATTTTTGAAAAAGGTTTGACGAAAAACCCATAGGTCGACGAAAGACCTTAAATGTCGACGAAAAACCATGGTCAGGTCAATTGTTTTCATCTTGGTCAAAATTGAATGTGTTGACGACGAAACACCTTGTGTTTCGTCGAGGTCACGGCGAAATACCATTGGGCCTTTTTAACTTTCGTCTTGGGCTTACTGTTCAAGCCCAACCAAGTGTTTTGTCGAGCCCACAAGGAGTTTCGTCAAGAATGAAGTTTCGTCGGGGTATGATTATATAAGGGGTCCCAGTTGTCAAAAGACTCACTTTTTCAAACCTACTCCCTGTTCATCTTCTCCAACACTCAACACCCCATACCTTTCACCAACTCTCAAACCCTTCATTTTCTTTACCATTTTCATCAAAATCAAAGGTATACGAATGCTTGATCAAATGATTCGAACCTTAGGAAACCTGTGTTTTGTTTGAAACTTTTTCACAAACCCTCGGAGACCCGGTTCATTCGATTTCCTCATATAAAACACTGTTTTTTGTGCTTGTTTTTAATAAAATCTGTTAATCATAGTGTTTGTATATGTTGATTTGTACATTGATTTGGTTTGGGTTTTGGATAACAAAAACATAGGATGTTTGTTTGTTTGTTGTTTAAATTGTTTAGGTGTTTTTCGGTCAAAACTCATGTCGGTTTTGCATCTAGGTTTATTTCGTCTTGTTTGTGGTTAAACAAAGGTTCGAATTGTGTTTGATTTTGAGAATCATTCATCAGATAACCGTCTATCGGCGAAACACCCTTTGAATTTGAAAACCCCCAATTCAACGAAACCCTAGCTGCTCACGACGAAACCCCTTTGACGACGAAACTTATGTTTCTTCAAACTGATGACGACGAAACCCCCTGCGACGAAACAACCCTTTTACAATGGAACATCTTTCGTCAAGAGGCTGTCGACGAAACTCCACTGGTCAAAGGTCAACTCTGACCTTGTTTGACCAAGGGTGTTTCGCCATGAAAACAAGTCTTTCGTCGAAGTGCTGGTGTTTCGTCGTCCAGGACTTAGAAAATTTTCAAGTTTGGTTGCCCTTTCACAGAAGAATTGTATTTGCTTGTTAAACTGTCTACTTCATACTTGAACTTGCATAGACATATGTCTAATACACATTTTGACTTTGTGACTTATTGTGGATGTTTTCGAATACAGGTGGCACCGAAAGAAAAGAAACGCAAGCCCGCGACCAAGATAACCAACAAACCGGAAGAACTAGTGATGTCCGAAAGGCGTCACAATATGATTGCCTATCTTGATCCGGAAGGGAAGATCTCTGAACTAAAGGAGATCACGCAGTGGATAAGGGAGTCGCGGATAAACAAAGCTGTTACTTTTTCAACTCCAGTTTACAAATCGCTCGTCAAAGCATTCTGGAATTCTGCAAGCGTTGTCCAAATTGATGGAACCCAAGTTATTCAAGGGCAAGTGAATGATGTGAACGTGAATGTCTCACCGGAAATCTTAAACATCGTTCTAGAGCTGCAAGATGATCTAAATGCATCGTACCCTATTCCAATAATGTGCACACGTGGTTGTCTACTAAGGATGAAATGTATTGGTGATATTTTCAGCAGTCAGATCAACAAGGGAGATCTGCCCATGCGGTACAAGTTTTTATTACACGTACTTATTCAATGTCTTAGCAACAGGCGAGCTGGCTATGATATGGCAGGCAACGATCTCGTGGGACTCATGGTGGCATTAGTGCTGAACAAACCGTTTAGAATTTCAAAGTACATCTTTGCCAACATGAAGCAGAACATGACAAGAACTGGTGGTCGAACAACTGGGCATAAATTCTGGATGTGTCCTCGTTTTCTACAAATGATCATGAATGTCCAGCATCCAAATCTTCCAAAAGCCTACGATGACATCTTGAAGATAGATTCTATGATTGAACATTCACCGAAGATTTTCAGGGGCCTTGCAATAAAGGGATACAAAGAAAGTAAGCCGCCTAGAAAATTGTTTGGTGCTCTTGATAAAACCGACTACATCGCTCCAGAAGATGACAAATGGCGTCACAATGACAACCAATCTGATGATGAGG
>JARYGA010023919.1:0-19546 GCA_030545235.1 Helianthus tuberosus | reverse complement strand
GATTGTGCTAAACTGAAGAAGGAAGTGGAACTTGAGAAGATTGAGAGTGAAAGGATTAAACGATTACTGTTGAGTTATACTACATGTGATTATCTGATTGATCGTGTTTATCCTACTGTTGCAGGTCTGGAAGCGTTCATGGACAAAAAAACTGAAGATACTGATACTGGTAAGAAACCAAGTGTCAAGTATAACAGATGTCCGCCCCCGATCCATGAAACTTATTCTCCAAGGAATCCTAACGAGGAGCGTCTAAAAAAGGCAGTCAACATCAAGTTAAAGTCTGAAATCATTGATGAATTACCAGACAATATTGATGTCACATTCACAGCGTCTGACACTGATCATGAGTCCGAGTTATTAAAGAAAGTGGTCGATCAGGTGTTAGATATGGATGAAGAGTCAAAACCGGAGTCTGAGTCTGATAGTCCGAGTTCGTCAGAAAAGAGTCCGAGTTCATCGGTTAACAGGGTCAACAATAGAGAATTTCTATTATCAAAATCTAATTTGAATGACTGGTCAATCAAAGTGGCTTATACTTTGTTTGATTCAGACAAATTATATTCTGATGAGGAATTTCCAATAAGAAGTGTCAAAACTGAAATGATCAAACAGGTTTTCAAATTAACAGAAATTAATATTTCTGAAATAAAAGATTTAAATCTTGCTGAAAAACCTAAAAAATACACTTCAAGAGTTCAACAAAGATTGAACAAGAAAAAGGGTTACGGTCATGGTTCAGGTTTTCAAAAGAAATCAAACCATAATGGTAATCTCAAAAAGAAAGGTCTTGGTTTTATTTCATCAGAAAATTATAAAAATCAGAAAACTTATAAACCAAAAACAAAATTTGTTTCAGGAGGAAGTTCAGAGGATGAACAGAAGAAACCGTTCTGGAAGCAGTCAAACCAGGAGTTTCTTGCTGAAGTGAAGAAGAATGTGAGAAGATTTGCTGAAAGAGTTGATAGAAGAACATGTTTTAAATGTCAGGAAGTTGGACACATAGCTTGGAATTGCCCCAAGACCAACTACCAAAAATAGGAAGTTTCTTCTAACTCTGTTTTGAGAAAGACTTGTGTTGATAAGAAAGAACAACCTGTAAAAATTGTTAAAAAGTTTGAAAATTCTACTTCTGAGGAAGGAGAAAGTTCAAAACGGTTTTACAAAAGAAAAGGTGATTTGAGTAAACAAAAGTGGGTGGTTAAATCTGAGGGTAATTCTGACAATGAATCTGATTCCATAAAATCAGAGGAGTCATCTGTTGAGAAAAAGATTGTGAATTCCGTTCCAGAAGTGAACGATGAGAATTTTCCTAAATTGTCAAAAGAAAATTTGATGAAGAAAGTGGGAAAGGTAGAGATCTCAAATCAATTCTTCGCTGATGAGGGAGAATTTGATGTTGAGAAGGCTTTCAACGGGAAAGTCAAACATATTTTTGGTAAGATGGTAGACAGGAAGGTAAAGGATGCTAAAGAGTTTTACAAATCAAAATGTTAGTGGGACAGTTGTTTGCCACCAAAATCACCCAAGGCTGATCAGGCTTGGGTGGATATAATGTTTGAGTAAAAACCGGACTTGCCGGAGCTCCCAGGTTGGTAAGAGTGGAGCAGGAATCGGCATCTTTCTTAGCATATGATCCTACAATTGGTACAGTTGGTAAAGTACAGGTGGTATATTTAAATTGTTATATTTTGATTTACAAGTGGTTATGGTTGGTGAATGAACCTGTAAGTGGTTGAAAGAGGTTTTCTTTGACAAGTGGTTAATCAAGGTCATTAAGTTGAACTTGATTGGACCATACTTACAAGTGATATTTTGGAGAATAATGTGATGAACCCCTAACCTACAAATGGTTTCTTAAAATCAACGAAATTATTTTCCGGAAAAACCGTTTGATTAAAACAAACTTAAGTGTTTTGAAATCACAATGGGAAAATAGTTTGTTGTAAGGGGGAGTTCTGATTGTTTATGCCAAGTGGATGGCGAATTGAAGCAATTTAATATCGGTTGTCTCTTTATTGTATAGTTTGTTTTCAAATTTCCTAAAATGTGTTTGCATTTTAGGGGGAGTAAAAATTTTCAGAAAATCCAAAAACATTTGAAAATTTGAAAAATACAAAAACATGATAAAATTCAAAATTGAGTTTTGTTGTCAAAAAGAGGAAATGATAGTACATCAGTGGACTATCACAACATGCTAAAGAATTGGAAAGTTAAAAAGTGATAAACGGTCTCACTGATGATGTGTCAGTAGGTTTTTGCACATTTAGTAGATTGTGACGAGATATAAACATAAATTTCAAACTTGCTTGTTCTGTGGGTTAACACAAACTTGGATATATAGGTAACCCCTGAAATCTTGTTTGAAAGGTCCCTTATTATGAGAGACTAGGTCTTTATGCTCAGTGATATCTGGGGTATTATCCCGGGACTTCTGCTGAAAGAAATTTCTGACCTAGTCCCCGGATAATGCTTTCTGCAAATGCTTGAAACATAGCATCGCCCTCAGCAAGCTGATGAAACAATAAAATTGATAGTCGCTGCTGTTGTAATGCAAAAGATCCTCTAAAGGGGACACACCAAAAGTCGAAGCCGTCATCTCTCTGCGTATCGAAAGATCGACCTGAGCTCTCACGGCCCTCGCTCTATAATTTATTCCCTTACAGATATCATCTGTGGTATACTCACCTGTAAGACTGAATATTGGGATCTGGATACGGGAGTATATTCAAGTAGTGGGACACACGAATAATTTCAAGAGCTTAAAACATTAACCTCGTATCTCGGATCAATTGAACTTTGTGTGAAAATTTAAGTGGATCAATATACTGACAATCTAGGTGAATTGTTTAGAACTGAAAATGAAATGAAGCTTAACGGTGTTGGTGATTTGTCTCAAAAACTGATATGATCCTCTAACGCAAACTCACAAAAATATTGTATGTAAATATTTTATTTCTGCATTTCATTTCTTTTATTTCAAAAATCCAAAAAGATTTTCGGTGTGTTTTAGCATAAATTTTGAAAAAAAAAATCAAAAAGATTTTAGACAACTGATGTTGAAAAGCTGATTTTCAAATTTCCGAGTGCTGAACATGATGAACAGGTTTGGGAAAATTTGTTTGAAGATGTTTGAAATGAAAAATGATATATATTCATGTGGTTCATCAGAAATTGTCATGATAAATCTTTCTATTCAGGGTTGTATCTTCAAGAGATTAGCAAAGTTTCTAAATTTGTTATATCTTATCTTTTATGAAACTTACTTTTGGGTAGAGAATATGCAAGTGAATCAGGTTACGATACCTGAACCTGTGAAAGCCAGACTACGATCCCAGTACAAGTTGAGGGGGAGTCTGTTAGTGAAAGAGAGTATGAACATGCAAGAGCTAGGAGCCAGAGATCCTGAAAGAGAATTGAAGATAGGATAAAGCCAGATAGAGATTCTGAAGGAAGACCAAAGACTGATAAAGACAGAAGATTGAAAAGACTCGACACTGAAGACTCCGTCAACATCCGAGGGGGAGTTTGTTGGTGCATCCGTCTGTCGTCTACGTCTTCGGTCGTGTCTCAGTTCGTTGCGAAGATTGATCAAGCATGATGTCATGATGACATCATCAAAGTGATGTCATCAATGACATCATTACACATAAGACAAAAGTATATATGTGAATTAGATGAGATATCGGTCAACATGCAAACTTTTCTGATTTCGTTTATACGGCTAGTCAAAGGTCTCGCTCATGAGTCAAATTGTAGATTTCGCTTATAAGTCATGTTGAGGTCTCGCTCATACGTACATGTCCGTATGAGCGAAATCGGCAACCATATATATAGGCATAGGAGCGAAATCACATTCATAGTTTAGGGTATTGTCTTCCGGTGAGCCACGAAGTGCTGCCGAAGTGTCGACAGGTTGTAAACGTCTTCCAGATTAATAAACTCGACAGTTTATAGTGTATACGTGCTGAATTACATTGAAACACTTGTTTCCGCCTCTTGTTTCGATGAAAAACTCTTCTACATGACTCGTTTAGGTCGGAATTCGATCCTACAAAAATGAAGAAGAAGATAATAGACAAAAGTGGAAAAGACAAGATGGTTGTTGAGAACCTTCTTTAGAATATACCTAGTTATGGTATATGTGAAGATCCCACCAAATCTCTGTCTTTGGAGTGGTCCAAGAGTGCAGGAATCTTGCTGCATTTATAGAAAACGACAGCACGCTGGACACGGCCCCGTGTCGGCTGGACACGGCCCCATGTGCAGACGAGATTCTGACACTTTTTGTCCATATTCTGATCGAAAGTCAAACGAGAATCTTTTGGTGGACACGGGGGCGTGCTGATCTGGACACGGCCCCGTGTCTAGAAGCTGTTTATGAAGTTTTTTCTATTTTTAAGGAACAACACCGAAGTGCCTGAGATACCTAAGTTGCCCAAGATTTAGACGAGAACGCAAGAGGTTATCGGAAAGGGTGATTCCTATGCTAAATGTAGGTGGACAAGTCCAACCCTTATCCGGCTCTCGTTAAAGAAGGTGTATGTCGAATCGCTCAGGTCTATGTGTGCATCGAAGAAAGTCGATGGGGAGTCCTTCACGACACAATTGACACAGGGACGACTATCGCTCAAGTCTTCGCAAGAGTTAGAGGTGATTTCGGGAGCGACGATGTTGTTTTTTTCCGAATGCGATCTCAATAATTCTTCTTGGGCGTTGTCTTGAGATGAATTAGTTATGTCCATCTCAAGCTCTTTTATCCAATTAAGAATTAGATCTTCCAATTGAAAACATTCTTCAAGAATCATTTCATTTAGAATAGATGATTGAAAGCATTCTAGGGAGAGATAGCGATTATTTTTACTCTCGCCCCTCTTAAGGCTACAGGAAAACGATGCATCTATATAGTGGGGAGTGTAATTTAAAAAATAACATTTTAAATCTTCATGAGTTCCGCCACATATGTAACACCACGTACCATAAGAGGAGCGGTAGAAAAAAACAGTATCGCTCATGGTTGTGTCATAAATTACCAACCGTCGGGATCTTACGGTTATGTTTTCAGTATTTGATACTTGGGCACGGGGCGTGTTGATTGGGCATGGCCCCGTGTTCAGCTACTGTCTGACTTAAAACAGGATTGCCAGTACCAAAGATTGGGCACAGGGCGTGTTCAGCGGGCACGGCCCGTGTTGAGCTCTGTAGAAGCTAAAAATTTAAGAAAAATCCTAAAAAAACATAAAAATAAGAAAAACGATTAGGCCGTTGATTCCTAACTTTCTTAAAATCCTTGTGTCCCCGGCAACGGCGCAAAAAACTTGATGCGTGTGCAGCGTTATATAATTTTAATTATATTTTTAGCCCTTTTTAACTCTTTAGTCAAGTTTTAAATTTATAAAACACGATATTTTACTAACACTAATCACACATATGGGCAAGTTCACCCATCGTGAGCGTAGTATAGCGTTGGTAAGATACCGAGGTCATTCAAGGACACAAGAGCTTTTAATACCGGTTTATCTTCAACGTCTAATCAAATAAAAAATTTAGAAAAAGGTTTCAAACATGAAAATAAAAACTAAAAATGCTGAATATAAAAATAAAATAAAAACAGATAGACAAGATGAATCACTTGGATCCGACTCGCCTTTAGTGTAACCTTTGATGTTTTCCGCACTTTTGCACTTTTTAAGTAGGCCCCTCTTTTGAAGGTGACGTTACCCTCAACCCAGTAGTTTGAGTCAGCAAGGATACAATCCTAAAATGTTGGATTATTGGAAGATAATTAATTAAGTTATTAATGCGTAATGTGGTAGGCCCCTCTTTTGAAGGTGACGTTACCCTCGGCTAAGTGGTTTGAGTCAGCAGGGATACAATCCCAAGTAGCCGGGTTAATGTATTAATAGTAGTTTACATATGAGGGGATCAAGCCATTTGCACCGCCGCCATCCAATACCAGTGGATATTGAAGGAGGTCCTAGTAAGCTTGACCCAGGTCCTTGCAGGATCTATACACTAAACAAGGCAAGAACCTTACCAAACCATTCCCTTAACCCCCGACCAGGTAGCCAACATATCTCTATATAGACCGTAGAGATATGAATGGTGTAAATCTTTTATTTTATATAGAAAGTAAAATAACGCCAAGACACCACAGACAAATGATAAGGAAGTTTCACCTTCAACATAAGAAAGTAGTTATTAAAGTCATTAATACAAAACCAAATAAAAAGTGCGAAAAGATAAAAAAACAAAAGTATTACGTTAAATGCTTGTCTTCACGAAGTGATGTAAGAGACTTAGGCAAACATGGCCTTTGATTGTCAAGAACTCTTACTATCAATCTTGGATCCCGAGACTACTACACACACTCTATGATGGATGATGGATGATGGTGGTGGATGAGGGTGTTGTGATGGTGGTGGAGTGTGGGTGAAGTGGGAGAGAGGTGGTTTGTCAAGGGATGCCTTTGAAGTGAATCAAGCACCTCTATTTATAGCCTGCACAGAAGCCCGGACACTGCCCCGTGTCCACTGGGCACGGCCCCGTGTCCATCCACTTTCTCTTTCTTCATTAATTGCAGTTTGTCTGCATTAGTTGACCACGACCCCGTGTCCGCTGGGCACGGCCCCGTGTGCAGAAGCGTATATGTACTATCAAGATTTGCTTGGATTGTGCGAATCTTAGCGTTGACCACAGCCGTGTGGAGCTGGGTACGCCCTCGTGTTGGGGAATAAAAGCTTCTACGCTTTTGTCTTTTCAGCAGACACTTGAGCACGCCCCCGTGTCCGCTGGGCACGGGGCGTATTCAGCCTTCTGATGTCTTGTTTTTGCTTGGGAAGATGTTGTCGAGGGGTCGGGCATGCCATGTTTATTCCTTTTCTTGTATTTGTGTTAGATTTAGCTGCATTTTTGCTTCTTTTGTTCATTTGCACTCATTTAATCCTGAAAATACAAAAGGAAGACAAAAGCACACTTTTTCCAACATTAGTACTAAAAATGGTTAGTTTTATGCCTCATTTGATGTAATTTATATGTTGCATTTTACACACATCAATCTCGTTGAACTTTAAGACGCGCATCATGTATGCATTTTGTTATATCATGTATTTATGTATGATACACAACATACACATGTTTATACGTGTGTAAGTATGTATGTGTTGTTGATCAGTTCTGTTTAAACATAATGGAAAACATGAATAACATACCTGTTACAGCAGACAGGCTAGCAGAGAATCCAGTCAGAGATGCAGCCATCGAGTTCGACATGATTGTCAGGATGATCTGGTTCCTCCTTAGGGTGTAAGGTTATGATGGTGATGAACCGAAACAAGGGAGGGTTTCGGTTATGGAGAGAGAGAGTCGATTGTGATGTTATGAGGGTTGAGAAATTGTCTAACTTGTGTAACCCTTAAACTCTCTAATAATCTCCTTATATATACACCCAAGAGGAAACCCAATTAGTTAATAAGGGTAATATGGTCCATTAACAATTACCAACTAATTATTAATAGGTTATTAATATATTTTGATCTATATAATATAAATGATTATAATGGCTACAAGATTAAATAATATAATGTTAATATATTTAATCTCACATTCTCCCACTTAGCCGAGTAATCATTTATCATGAGTATTAGATGAGCCTGGCCAGGAGTTAACACTCATTTTAGCTTTAAACCAAGAACTATAGCAGAGAAATACAGCCGTTGAATCATCATTCGACTCAGGACCCCCATTAGTCATACTATAGCCTCAATTTAAAACCTAATAGTTATGATCAAAATACGCATAAGCCCTTCAGCGTCTGATTTGTATTTATATTTGTCTATATGTCATTACACCGGCAGAACATATGTTAGAGACATACAAAATCAAACTGAGGAAATTTTATTAATTAAAACATAAGCTAGTACAATATGCTATTAAATAAGGTCTTTAGTAAGTCCCATATTCGATACATGTTATTCGAAAACTTTAGGTGGGAGACCTTTAGTCATCGGATCCGCAAGCATATCTTTAGTACTAATATACTCAATACAAAGATTATTTTCCTCAACTCGTTCACGTACGAACAAATATTTTGTATTGAGATATAAACCAGCTCCAGTCGAACTGTTACTGTTCGAGAAACTAACGGCAGCTGAGTTATCACAGTAAAGCTTCAATGGTCTAGAAATGGAATTAACGATTTTGAGTCCAGTGATCATATTTCTAAGCAACATTCCATGACATGTTGCGTTGTAAACAGCAATGTATTCTGCCATCATTGTGGAAGTTGTAGTTAACTGTTGTTTATGACTCTTCCATGAGATAGGTCCGCCTGCTAACATAAAGATGTAGCCCGAAGTGGATTTCTTGTCATCTTTGCATTTGGCAAAGTCAGAATCAGAATAACCTACCACTTCTAAGTGATCACTTCTTCTATAAGTCAGTTTATAGTCTTTTGTCCCTTGCAGATATCTAAGAACCTTCTTTGCTGCTTTCCAGTGATCTAGACCAGGATTAGTCTGATAACGGCCTAGCATTCCAGTAATATAAGCGATATCTGGGCGAGTACAGACTTGAGCATACATCAGGCTCCCGACTACTGACGCTTAAGGTATCTGGCTCATTTTCTCCTTTTCAACCTCTGTTGTCGGACACTGGAATGAACCGAAAACATCTCCCTTAACTACTGGAGCGACGGAGGGTTTGCACTGTTGCATGTTGTAACGTGTAAGGACACGATCTATGTAAGTCTTTTGAGACAATCCTAAGATCCCTTTGTGTCTATCTCGGTGAATTTCGATGCCAATGACGTAAGAAGCATCTCCGAGATCCTTCATGTCGAAGTTATGCGAGAGTAACCGCTTCGACTCATGCAACATGTCTAAACTATTACTTGCCAATAGAATATCGTCTACATAAAGGACAAGTATAGTAAAGTTACTCCCACTCATCTTGAGGTAGGTGCATTGATCCACTTGATTCTTCATAAAACCTTGTTTCTTCATGACTTCATCAAACTTGAGGTACCATTGACGTGATGCTTGTTTTAACCCATAAATGGATTTCTTTAACTTACAGACTAGATGCTCCTGACTTTCAGGCTTAAAGCCTTCAGGTTGTTTCATGTAAACATCTTCGTCTAAGTCTCCGTTAAGGAAAGCAGTTTTGATGTCCATCTGATGCAGCTCTAAATCAAAATGAGCTACTAGGGCCATAACGATCCTTAATGAATCTTTACGAGAGACAGGCAAAAACGTCTCTTGATAATCAATTCCCTCTTTTTGAGTGTAGCCTTTTGCAACCAATCTCGCTTTATAGCGTTCAACGTTCCCATTCGGATCCAGTTTTGTTTTGAACACCCATTTACAACCTACAGGTTTGGCACCATTGGGTAATTCGACTAAATCCCAAACGTCATTTTTCTTCATGGATTCAAGCTCATCAATCATTGCTTTGTTCCATTCAGAAGACTAATCACTGCTAATGGCTTCATTATAAGAGATAGGATCATTGAGCTTTCCAGCATCCATTTCAATCAGGTAGGTAACATAATCATCCCAATTAGTAGGCCTTCTTTGCCTAGATGACCTCCTGAGTTGATTATCGGGTTCAGCGTTGTCTTGGTTTTGAGCGTTTGATGTGCCTTCGTTATGAGGTATAATGGGTTCTGATTGTGGAGATGGAGTTAGTGCAGTGGCTTCAGGTGCAGTTGCATGGGGTACAAGAGGAGTAAACGGAGTAATGGTAAGCGACGAGTCTCCCCCCCCCCCCCCGCGTCTTGTACTTCTTGCAATTCTTCGTAAGGGTTGGTACTGCTCCCACTGACCTTGAAATCCTCCAGGAACGCAGCACGCTTGGTTTCAACAATACGGGTGACATGAGAATGAAAATAGAAACGATAACCCTTCGAATGGATACCTAATAAAGAAACAGGTAACTGTTTTAGGGTCAAGTTTCCTTAGGAAAGGATTATAAAGTTTTGCTTCAGCAATACAGCCCCATACTTTCATATATTTAAGACTCGGTTTCCTTCCTGTCCAAAGTTCATAAGGAGTTTTAGGGACAGACTTAGAAGGAACTCTATTGAGTATATGAACAGCTGCTTTTAACTGTTCAGTCCAGAGGAATAATGGTAAATTAGTGTTGGCTAACATACTGCGCACCATGTTATTAAGGGTACGATTTCTTCGTTCAGCGACACCGTTCTGCTGAGGTGTACCAGGCATGGTGTATTGGTTCACAATCCCCTGGCCCTTACAAAACTCATAAAATGGACCAGGAGCTTGACCCACATCAGTATGTCTTCCATAATATTCACCGCCTCTATCTGATCTCACAACTTTAATCTGACGATCTAATTGCTTTTCAACTTCAGCTTTATAATCTTTAAATGTTGTTAGAGATTCAGACTTTTCCTTAATAAGATACAAGTACATGTAACGAGAATAATCATCAATGAAAGTGATAAATGAAGTATGTCCTGTTATGCCAGCGATTTGATAAGGACCACTAATGTCAGTATGAATGAGTTCTAATAAATTAGAGCTCCTAGTGGCACCTTTCTTATTCGCTGATGTCATTTTGCCTTTAAGACATTTGACACATGTTCCAAAATCAGTGAAATCGAGAGGAGGTAAGACTTTATCCTTTACGAGACGATTTAATCGTTCTCTTGAGATGTGGCCTAAACGTTGATGCCACAACATGGATGTAGTCTCTATGTCTCGTTTCTTTTCCATCTTTCTGAGTGATTCATTAATATTATATGACAACAAAGATTTGGAAAAATTATCATCTAGTTCTAATCTATAGAGACCACCATCCAGAATGCCAGTACCATAAACAACTGAATCATAGAGAATAGAGAGTTTGTGATGACCATGAGAAACGACAAAACCGTCCATGTCTAACTTTGGTCCTGATACAAGGTTCCGAGTTACCTCAGGAATATATAAGGTATCATAAAGTTTAATACATAAACCAGTTTTCAAAATTAATTGTAATGTTCCTATGGCCTTCACTTCTAATTCCCGATCATCCCCAACTTTAAGTGTTCTTTGGTTTCTTCCCAGCTTCCAGATTGAAAGGAATCCCTGAGTAGAGTTAGTTACATGAACCATAGAACCAGAATCAAACCACCAAGAATTAGCAGGAACATTTAAATTAAAGGACTCAAGTATCATGAAAAAATCGTTACCTTTCTTAGCCAGCCACTCCTTGAAGTCAGGGCATTCCTTTTGCTTATGTCCTGTTTTCTTACAGAACTTGCAATAGGGTTTGCCTAAGGAGCTCTTAGAGCTGGAAGGTGCACTTGTATTAGGATTTGGCTTTTGGAATTTGGAAGCATCCTTTCTTTGATAATTGTTCTTCCTCTTCTTAGAGCTGGAGGTGGTGAAGTTAGCAACATCAGTAGTGCGATCCATCTTCATACGCTCTTCCTCCTTTACGCACATAGCGTCCAGCTCACTCATCGTCCATTTGTCCTTCTGAGTGTTGTAATTGATCTTGAATGCTTCATAGGATGAAGGAAGCGAAGTGATGATGAAGTGAACAAGAAAACCATCACTGATTTCCATCTCTAGCCCTTTCAGCTTATTGGCCATGTCATGCATCATCATGATGTGTTCGCGAATGCCGCTCCTCCCATCATACTTAGTCGTCACCAGCTTGAGGATAAGAGTGCTAGCGTGTGCTTTTGATGTTCCTTTGAACTGAGCCTCCACAGAAGCCAGATAGGTTTTAGCCTCATCAGAATCAGGAATAGCTCATCTAATAGCATTGTGTATGGGTTGCTTCATGAATATGAGAGACATGCGGTTACACCTAGTCCATTTTTCATGAACTATCTGCTCAGCAGCAGTAGTTTGAGTAGTAAGGTCCGATGGCTTATTCTCTCTTAAAGCATAATCGAAGTCTAGCAATCCTAGTGTAAGCATGAGGGCATCCTTCCATTCAGCAAAGTTATCACCAGTCAAAGGTGGAATCCCGCAATTGGGTGCTGATAGTGGAAATAAGATGAGCAAGTTATGATACTAAGAAAGAAGTCCTAATGTGATCTAAGGGCATGCTATACTAAGGCAGGCATAAATAATGACCATTTTATTTATGAAGCTGTGATATTGTCTATTACTAACATCAAAATAATAGACTTAGTAAAATTCTACTTAAACGAAGACAAAACAGCTTTGGCCAGAAGTGTAATCATTTAAGTATGTGTGCAAAGTAATCGTGACAAATCAGCTTTGGCCAGAAATGAGACAATCACTTTAGTTATGCACTTGTCAAGCATGCTAAACATAAATGAATTAAATCAGCTTTGGCCAGAATTAAGACATTTCACGTTTGTAATGCATACTCAACATAGCTTTTATAATACTTGAACAATAAATAGATGTATTAAATCAGCTTTGGCCAGAAATGATACATCAGAAGCTCATTCAAGTTAAGCTATTTTGGTTTTGTAAAAATTATCTGATTCTGATTAGTTAATTAAGTGTTAACAAAACCAAGTATTTAATAGCAAACCACCTGTTAGCGCGGATCGAACTAGTTATGAGGTCTCGAGTCGCAACCTTTGTCTCGAGTCGGAACCACGGTCTCGAGTTTCAGCCTTATAGTCTCGAGTCGCAACCTTATGGTCTCGAGTTATGACCTTATGGTCTCGAGTCGAGACCTTTGTCTCGAGTTGTAAACTTTTGAGCCCTTATGATTTCGAGTCGAGACCTTGTGGTCTCGAGTCGAGATCTGTTGGTCTCGAGTTGTGAAGATTTAAGGACCTGATGATTTCGAGTCGAGACCTTATGGTCTCGAGTCGAGACCTTATGGTCTCGAGTCATAATCTGATGGTCTCGAGCCCACTGTTAATAGATGTTTTGTGATAATAACTGAAAACTCGAACTTTTAGGGATTGTGGGATAATGTTTCCTATTTTGTTGCTGATCTAAACTTATCAAAGATTTCTAAAATTATAACTGATTATCTATTAACAGTTTTTGAAGATTTTAATAGATAAAATTCAGATCAAAATCAGTAAAAACACCCACTAATCCAGATTATATTCCAAAACTTAAGGAATTTTCGAGTTTTCCTTAGAACAAAAGATGAACCCAAGAAAATTAAAACATAATTCTGGGATCCGAAACCTGAATTTTATGACTTTTATTAACAGATTTCGGATATTAATTTACCCATTATGGTTTCGGGTGACATGATTAAGCACCCTTTCTTAAAAAACACTGATTTCGGCACAAGTAAAACCGAAACAGCCGTGATTTTATATAGCTTTAAAATTTTCTGTTTTCCAGATTATGATCCCAGAATGATGGATACGAAAACAGAACTGATTTATCAACATATGCTCTGATACCACATGTTGATCAGTTCTGTTTAAATATAATGGAAAACATGAATAACATACCTGTTACAGCAGACAGGCCAGCAGAGAATCCAGTCAGAGATGCAGCCATCGAGTTCGACATGATTGTCAGGATGATCTGGTTCCTCCTTAGGGTGTAAGGTTATGATGGTGATGAACCGAAACAAGGGAGGGTTTCGGTTATGGAGAGAGAGCCGATTGTGATGTTATGAGGGTTGAGAAATTGTCTAACTTGTGTAACCCTTAAACTCTCTAATAATCTCCTTATACATACACCCAAGAGGAAACCCAATTAGTTAATAAGGGTAATATGGTCCATCAACAATTACCAACTAATTATTAATAGGTTATTAATATATTTTGATCTATATAATATAAATGATTATAATGGCTAGAAGATTAAATAATATAATGTTAATATATTTAATCTCACATGTGTGTGTATATATGTTTGTGTATACGTATGTAACTTTACATGCAATCTATAAGAGTTACATGCACTACAAGAATATTGATCAATAGCGGCGACACCAATAGCGGTGACAGGCTATATGTCGCCGCTATTGGTTATCCAGAACCCGGTGTCCCACAATAAACCCCACCCACTCATTCCTTATCATGTCGCCGCTATTAACAATAGCGGCGGAGATCATAGTCTTTAGCGGCGATATCTGTCGCCGCTATTACCCCTTTTCTTGTAGTGATGGTATCAACTTTGTTTATTTGTGTGACCGAACTTAATTTGAAAATATCCCATTAACCTCTTATAACTACATCAAAAACAGTTCTAATCGTGTACATGTACAGTTATCAGGGGCGGATCCAGGGGTGTTTTGGAGGTTCCCCCGAACCCCCATTGGTTTGAAAAAAAATGGAAAAATTAGTGGAAACCTTATATGATTTGGAAAAAAAATTAGTGAGAATCTACCAAAAGGAACCCGATGGAAAATGTTCCTGGATCCGTCACTGACAGTTATAATCCATCAATATATTCTCTTGACCTCTTAATGAGGTGTAAAATAATAATCTATCAACATATTCTCTTGACCGCTAATTATTGTGAGTACTACATGTGTTGTATGTATTATATTGTCTGATGATCTGATTAGGGGATGGCTAAAGGTACCCCACAATGTCTTGAACATACCCCCCTCTCCCTTTTTTGTTAGGGCTGACAAGTCGTGTCTTAGCAGGTTTAACATGTATCTGATAACGCGAATAACAAAAATTTTAAAAATGAATACGACTCGTTTAACTACTTTATATCCAATATCTATAAGACAGATGTCACCAAAAAGGAGAAATGATGAATCCTAACTTTCAAATTTTGATTATTTTTAAAAAAAGTAAAAAATCACATGGTATACTTTTCAGTAAACAGTTCGAATCGTGTCTTATACAGGTTACCTATTGCCAGCCCTACTTTCTGTGAGATTGATATTACTTTTTTTTTAATGGGAGAGTCCACCAAGTGTGTGAGGTGGAGGAGGTACGATTAGCAACACTTTTCAATTATTAGACAATTATTAGACGAGAGGAGGTACGATTAGCAACAGGATTTCAATTACCACTGTCACACTGTATACGTCATTATCGAGTCATGCATAGAAGCTAGGAGTATCGTGTTCTGTTAACTCAAATTCATATATGCATTTCTAGCACTGTTGTCAATGCAGCAATTTGGATATGAGATGTCAAGTCCTTGCTTTCATAGTTTGATAGCACTAACTTAAGTGTTCCCTGAATTCTACAAACACTTGATATTAATCTATGAGACCTTCTCCAATGCAAGGACACACTGCATCTCTTATCATGTGTAGCAAAGAGGTTGTCATCAGGGAGAAGAGAAGAATGAGAGAAGCTCGCAAGGATGGGCGCTACACGTGAAGGATTGTGAGAGGGGAAGGAAACATAGTCAGATTTATGGTAGAGGGAGAGTCATTGACGCCCATCCCCACTACAAGAAACTGTAGCTATCTCGACGGAAAATGGAACACCTATAACGATGACATGTCTTCGTCGACGCTACAGGCTGAAATGGTGAAGTCATTTTTACCTATGGCATAAAAGAAATTCAAAAAATATAATAATGTTTTTTTACCTATAGCCACAACATGTTGTGGCTATATGTAAAGTCATTGTTATTGTTTTAAAGCGTAAAATAAAATAGAAATAAAAACACTGGTGTTACCTATATCCACAACATGTGAAGCCATTTTGTTCATTCATTTAATATCAAGTGTAAAATATATAAATGGCTTTACCTTTAGCCACAATATGTCGTCGCCATAGGTGAAACCATTTTTAAATTTTTTTCTTCATTAATAAGCGTAAATAAAATTAAAAGAAGTTGTTTTCAACCTATGATGACGACATATCATCGCTGTAGGTGAAGCCATTTATTTTATTTATTATTTAAGCATAAACAAATAATAATAATAAAAAAAATGTTTAACCTATAGCGACGAGGGCTACATAGCTTGAAAGTTGAGAAATCTATAGAGACCTATCTAGAGCGATGGCATACGTTCGTGCTATACATGTTTACACTACAGTCTAGATTGTTGTAGTACTCCTCACGTTGGAGACGGTCTAAGAACATGAGAGCGCTCTTGTGTATGTTTAGTTAAATAGATGGATTAGTCTCATGTGTTTATTTACAGGATTTATAGTTTAATATTCAAAAGGATTTGTAATTCTTTAGAAAAAATATATTATCTTACTTTTTTATGCATAATTATATATCTCTCCTATCAATATAACAATGACAGGATGAATAGCATCATTTTTATAATTACGACAAAAATTATATATAAAACGATAACGGTACTTATATTGTGTTACGTACATGCTTCTTTGATGATACTTTAAATAAGAGTTAGTTGGGGAAATTTATTATTTATTTGAGTGAAAAGGGCGTGATGACGATTTGACGACGATGTGCGGATGTGGTGGAGTTTGATGTATGGTTTTGTCCCTAGCATTTAATTAACCATAGCCTTCATTGTCAACCTTTTTTTTTTAAGGAGAACTTCATTAAACACACCGAATTTGAAAAGTGGATGAAAAAACAAACAAGCCAACTTACATATTAACAAATTTACACCAATCAGCCCAAATAAAAGTACCTTCTTAGCCCTATGCTTGTACCACAAAAAACTCACCGCCCTCACTTCGCTGAAAATATCCTCGACACTACATTTTTTGCCAATGAACCGTAAGTCGTTCCTAGCCTTCCAAAGAAACCAACAAGCTATAATCACAATCCCGAGCAAAGCCACCCTCTCCGACTCCTCTCTTCTCCCCACTGAATGGATCTCCAAAAGATCTCGAAATGAAAAAACATAGAAATTTCTAACCTGACACCAGAAACTAATTTTTTTTTTTTCCAAAGACCCAAAGTAAGAGGGCAAGCAGTAAACACGTGAAGCACAAAATCGGAGGCAGCATTACCGAAACTGCATGAAGTATCGGCCACCATAACTCCTCTCCTATTTAACGCCTCAACCGTAGGAATCCTAACCATCTCCGCGCGCCAAGCCAAGATGTTACATTTCAACGGGACCCAGTTACTCCACTCCATAACATATCGACTGCTGAAATCTTTCTTCGAGGTTATAAAACTCTTCAACGCCGCCACAGAGAACAAAGCCGGACCATTACCCGCCCAAGACCAACTGTCCGCTTTGTCTGACAGATTCACCGACCCGAGAGCCGCAACGAGAGACTACCATTCCGTCCTTTCCGAATCTGAGTCCAGATTGTGCCTCTATAACCAAAGACCCTCCCCATCAAGCCGATCGCTGACACTACACGTTTTCACCATTTCTAACCCAAAAAGAGACGGGAATTTAATATTCAGGGGAGCATCAAAAAGCCACGGGTCTAACCAGAACATTATCGAGTCACCCCTGCCAACCGCACCTCTGAAAAGATTCCGAACAAAGATGTTATCCACAAACGGCTTGTTAATAACCGACACTATGTAACTCCAATCACCCCCATAGGCTCTTTTAGCCCGAAAAAACTCCCAATCTGGCCCACCCAAGTGAAGAGCACTAACAACCTTACCCCATAGATTGTCCTTCTCGTTTTTGAACCTCCATCCCCACTTTGAAAGCAAAGCCGTATTCATATCCTTAAGATTGTGAAGACCCAAACCTCCCACTTTCTTTGGAGAAGCCACCCTATCCCACACAACCCAATGCACTTTTTTCTCCACCGAAGTTCCTCCCCAAATGAATCTTCTAATCAAGCCCTCCAAATCATCCAACACTTTTATCGGAGCCCGATAAATAGAGAAAAAATAAGTGGGAAGGCTCTCGAGGACGAACCGGATTAACGTAACTCTACCCCCAATAGAAAGCAAAGAAGCTTTCCATAAAGTTAATAGTTTCTCAAAAATATCATACACCAGGCTCTAATTACTAGTTCGGTTCATATTTGCCCCAACCGTTAAACCAAGGTAGGTGAACGGAACGTTATCAGCTTTACACCCCACAAGACCCGCCATCTCTTCAACTTCCCCCTACTCACACCCAAACCGAAAATGCTTGATTTACCAAAGTTAATTTGGAGACCCGAGCACGCATGAAAACACCTAAGAATTCTGACCACGTTGAGAATATTCTCCTTACTCCACTCACCAAGGATAATAGCATCGTCGACATAAAAGAGATGTGAGATTGAAGGACCATCGTTAGGAAGAGTGACCCCTTTTATAATACCCAAGTCACAAGCCTTCCTAAATATACACGACAAAGCTTCCATAGCAATGACAAAGAGGAACGGAGATATAGTATCCCCTTTCCTCATACCTTTTTGACACTTAAACTCGAAAGTCGAAGCACCATTGACCAAGACCGAAGCACGAGCCGACGGAATAACTCCCTTAATCCACGTGCACCATCTACTCAGAAAGCCCATTTGAGCTAGAATGTCCACCACAAAATTCTAATTAATGTTGTCGTATGCTTTTTCAATGTCAATTTTAAGGATAAAAACCTTCCTTTTAACTCTTTTGGACCAGTTAAGAATTTCATTAACAACAAGCGGCCCATCCAAGATATACCTCCCACTAAGAAAAGCAGATTGGGATGGAGATATAATATAATTTAGCACCCTCTTTAGCCTATTGGCCAGAATCTTAGAGACAACTTTATTGATGATCCCCACCAAACTAACTGGACGATAATCCTTCAACCCAATCGGATCCGACACTTTGGGAATAAGAGAAATAAAGGATGACCCACACCCCAAGTTAATCACTCCTGATTCGTAAATCTCAGCCATTATGTTAAAAAATCATCCTCCAACAAGTGCCAAAATGTTTAACAAAGTTGAAATTAATATCGTCGGGACCAGGGGCCCTGTCACTGCCACATTCGAAAACCGCAGCTTTAATCTCCTGAAGAGAGAACTGAGCCTCCAAACCCTCACATCCTCAATCGAAACCCGACCAATGTTAGAGCAAATCAGCCGCGACCTCTTGACACATCCTTCGACAAACTTGTCTCTAAAGAATCTGAAAATCTCCTTTTAACCAAAGATGGCTTCAACACGCACCCCCCATCAACAAATAAGCCGTGAATGACATTAGAAGCTTTCCTGCAATTGATCATAGCGTGAAAGAACTTAGAGTTTTTCGTCCCCTTCCTTAGCCCATCTGATCCTCAATCTCTGCTTTAAGTTCCTATTTTTCCGCTCCTCTTCACTTTGTAAAATTCTTTTGCTTTCCGCTAGGATCCATTCCTCTTCCTCCGTCAGCTCCCTCTCGTCCAAGACAGACTCGATACATTCGAGATCCGACATCGCCAAAGAAACACCCCCAGAATTCCTTTTTATCATCTCATCCCTCCAATTCTTTAACTTTGTTCTAAGCCGACTCAATTTTCTCATCAAAACCACGTCAAAGGGGCCGCTAACATCTAACTCTCTACTCAAAGCCTCCGCGACCACTTCTTCAAAACCTGGTTCACCGATCCACGAATCATAAACATGAAAAGGCTTAGCTCCATAGTTCATGGAAACTGAAGACAGGATGATGGGGCAGTGGTCCGATAAAAAACATGACAGGGCCACCACTCTCGCTTCAGGCCAAGCATTGAAAAAACTGTGGTTAACCAAAAATCTATCTAGCTTACTCAATTTCCTGCCATTATCTTTGCTACACGT
>JARYGA010023918.1:0-64611 GCA_030545235.1 Helianthus tuberosus | reverse complement strand
ACGCTATTTAAGTTGTCTATAGACATATTATGCGACCATAAAATTAGTTTCATAATCTTATTTGGTATATTAGGACCCTTTTCTTGGTACTAAATTAGTAATAATGTTACATCACAAGGGTCCTATCAATTAATTTCTAAGGACGCTTGTAAGTGTATCAAGAGATTAAAAGTATGTAAGCACATGTTAGAACATGGTAAAAGTGTCCTAATATGTTTTTATTAGGACACTATTTTGGTTGTTCAAAGACATATTACGTGACCATAAAATTGGTTTCAAAATCTTATTTGAGATGTTAGGACGCTTTTTTAGTTCCGAAACTTATTACGACCCCTTTACATGAAAAGCTTTTACCGTTGGTCATATTAAATGAAAGGTCCTATAAAATAGCATTTTAGGACGCTTTTGCGCGTACTAAAAACCCAATTTTCTTGTAGTGTGTTGACAAGATTAGGTGTGTTACGCTCGAGTACATATACACAAATACACCAAAATAATAAAAAATAATAACTTTTAGAGAAATCTCAAAGTTATGTGAAAATTCCAAATATCGGAGAAACCCATGTATTTTTGTGAGTTTTGATTATTTAATCATTCTTATTTAATTTAGGACGAATAAACAAATTGTGGGATTGTGTTAACATATAAAAACGCACCCAAATATGAGTACATAGACCCCTCTTTTACTATTTTCAAACTATTTTGGGGTGAAACACATGTGCCTACTTGTTACTTTCATGCTTTTCCCCGTTTTCATATTATATACATGCTATGTTCATTAGTGCACTATTAGTACAAAATTTCCTTTTTTTCTTGCTATGTATGTTTACTAAATATGCTAGCATATTAATTTACATTACATCTTCTTTTGCTATGTATGTTTACTTGACATGATAGCACATTGATTTACATGACTTTTTCTGCTTTGTATGTTAACTTAGCATACTTAGTACATTACTTTCATTACATGTTTGTTTTTGGTATGACATTTGGTTTGTACAACGGGACTAAACTACATTCATTAACATTAGCTATGCCGCTCGGTAGTAAGTAATGGTACCATAGGACTTGACAAATCCCGTCCCTGACATCCTAGGTTTGTTTGAGTGTAAGGAATGACTGAATCCGATAACATTTCTTTTGATAACCTTGACTTAGGGTTATCCGTCTGTCTCAAGGCTTGAATGTATGCGTTAACTTACCACATAAGTGTTTGTATCAGTAAAACATGCATTTACTTTGCAAAACATAACTTTTTGATATATTCGAATTACTTTGTTTTGTACATTTTTACATTTGGTTTATGTGACTCCACTTTACTTACCATACATAACATTTGTTACACATTACTTGACTACATTTGGACTTTTAACATCTGACATGGTTTATACAAGGACTTTTTGACAATTGGTTTAAACATGGACTTTATACACTAGTGGTTTGTTTAAGTGACTTAAGTAACGAGATGTGTGTAGTATGATACAATCATGGTGGATACGCCGCTGGTACTTCCTATATATAAGTGCTTCTATTGTATTACATGTCGTAGCGTTATTTAGATCATTCAATTTGGACTTATACATTTTACACAAACAATATATTTTTCACAAGACTTTGGTTAACAAAACAATTTACAAGGTTCATGACTAACTTTTATTAAACATTTCTTTAAACTCAAGTCATGAATCCTATTTTCATAAAACCTATGTATCTCACAGGCATTTTTATGCTGACGTACCTATTTTCACATGTGTTTTCAGGAGCTGTTGCTTAGGATGTTCGTGACACACTAGGGCGGACCTGTGCCTTAGAGACTTAAAATAAAGATGGAACTAGTTTAATGGTTATGGAACAATAATTCTGTTACAACACTCCCCGACGTTTCCGCCACGATTTGATGTTTTACGTGGTAGGGGTGTGACAGAAGAGTTGGTATCTGAGCCAATGGTTATAGGGAATTAGGTTATTAGTAAAATTTTGACCTAGACTATAACTTTCTAGGACCCCAACCCAAGTTCTCTTGTGTTTAGATTTTAAAACATGCACTTCACCTATCCTTAGGTGATTACTAAAAACAAAACATAATGGAAGGCACAAAGCCAAAGTGAATCATTAATCACTTAAACCTTCCAAGTTTTCAAAATCTCGTCAAAGTTCTGGGTTCTAAATAGTGTGAACACGTGCAAACTGGAAGAGTGAATGCCTGTACCCTGGGTTTTCTGTCTAAGGCTAGAGTGTTCGTACAAATCCACATAATCGGACCAGTCACTCTTACCTGGGAACTCTTGGGGTGAGTGTTCACTTATAGGCGAGCATGTCTTCGCGAAGCATTATTTTTGACCCATTTACTTTGATTAGTCTCTATGTGTCGTTTGTTTGCTTTGTGATACGGACAAATGACCATCATCTTTGCTTTTGTCGATTTTTGTTTCATCTAATCATCTCAATCGTTCCTTTCATGTTTCCTTTTTAGAATGCCTCCTCGACGCGAAAATCTGCTACCAAATGTTGAACTGGCAGAAATCATCGCGCATCAAATGGCTGCTGCATTCCCAAACCTTGTTGCTCAATTGAACCAAGCCAACAACAACAATGCTCCATGCAACTTCAAGAGTTTTAACTCGGCTAAACCACTCAAGTTCAGTGGTTCTGAGGGAGCAACTGGGCTCCTACAGTGGTTCGAGAGCATTGAGAATACGTTTCGTCACGTTTAGTGTCCTGATAATCGCAAACTCGAGTTTGCTTCGAGCGTGTTTCAAAAGAGGGCTCTCACATTGTGGAACGGGGTTATGAGAGACCATGGTGCTGAGGTTGCTTTAGCACAAACATGGGCTGAACTTAGGACTCTTATGATGAGGGAGTTTTGTCCTCGTCATGAACTGCGAGCGTTGGAAAGGGAGTTTGATGACTTGAAACAGGATAGTGGCGAGCACCGGGCGTATACTGATAGGTATGTTATACCCAACAATGGTTACCCCACTCGATAAGGCTATCGAAAGGTACATCGATGGTCTACCTGACTCAGTGCAAGACATTGTTACTGGTAGTAACCCTACCACAGTCCGTCAGGCGATCGAGTTAGCAGCGACATTGACTGAGTCACAGATTCGGAAGGGTAAGTTGCACAGAAAGGGCAAGAAAGGTAAGAAGCAGGCGCCTGACAAAGAGGATAGCAAGAAAGGTAAAAACAAGAAGGGTAAGGATTCTGGTTCCTCGAAGGGTTCTAGGAAGCAAAAGGCTTCCCAAAACTACGCTGTTACTGCACAGGCTCAAGCTGCACCAAATCAGCCTGCGCAACCACTTGCCAAGAAACCTTATCTAGGCAATGCACCTTTGTGCAACAGATGTAACGGTCATCATCAGCCACACCTCTAGTGTCTTCAATGTACCAACTGTGGAAGACCTGGTCATCTTGCTGCTACATGCCGCATTCCTGCTAATCAGAATCGGGCAGCTCAGAACCCGGCTCAACAAGTTGCTCAGCCTCTTGCTCAACAACAAGGTCAAGCTGCACGACCTCACTACCCACCAGGTTCTTGTTATAACTGTGGGGATCTTACCCACTACCGTAATCAATGTCCAAGATTGGTGAATGCGAATCCAGCTCAGGCTCAAGCTCGAGGTCGAGTCTTCAACATGAATGCACTAGAGGCGCAAGCAGACAATGAAGTGGTTAACGGTGCGTTCTTTGTTAATAATCAACCCGCATCTGTTCTTTTTGATTCTGGTGCCGATAAGAGTTTTGTGTCGTTATCTCTTGAGCCATTACTTCGACTGTCTAGAACGAAACTAGGTAAGCCTTTGACAGTAGAAGTTGCGAGTGGTGATCCCATTGTTCTTGATTCTGTTCTTCGCAATTGCCAATTGAACCTTAATGACCATCTTTTTCCTATTGACCTCACACCCATGCAAATTGGAAGCTTCGACATTATTGTGGGTATGGATTGGTTAGCCAAGCATTACGCGGAGGTAGTTTGCTTTGAGAAGATTGTTCGGGTGCCGCTTTCGTCAGGTGAGATCCTACAGGTTCGTGGTGAGAAACCTGCTAGTAGTCTCAAGCTCGTGTCTTGTACTCAAGCTCGGAAGTATCTGCGAAAAGAACTATGTGGCCTTCTTGGCACATGTTACAGCAGATAAAGGCAAGGGTAAGTCTATCCAAGATATTCCTGTTGTTCGGGATTTTCCGGAGTTGTTTCCTGAAGAGTTACCTGGTCTACCCCCAGCACGCCAAGTCGAGTTCCGTATTGATCTCGTACCTTGTGCAAATCCCATTGCCAGAGCTCCATATCGTCTTGCACCGTCTGAGATGCAAGAGTTGTCTAAGCAGCTTCAGGAGCTATCTGACAAAGGTTTTATTCGTCCTAGTTTTTCACCTTGGGGTGCTCCCGTTCTTTTTTTCAAGAAGAAGGATGGATCCTTCAGGATGTGCATCGATTATCGTGAGCTGAACAAGCTTACCATCAAGAATCGATATCCCCTACCTCGCATTGATGATCTCTTTGACCAGTTACAGGGTGCTTCTTATTTTTCAAAGATTGATCTTCGTTCAGGGTATCATCAGCTTTGGGTGCATGAAGAAGATATTCCCAAGACAACGTTCCGCACTCAATATGGGCATTATGAGTTCACAGTTATGCCATTTGGTTTGACAAATGCTCTTGCTGTTTTCATGGACTTGATGAATAGGGTTTGCAAGCCTTATTTAGATAAGTTCATCATCATTTTTATTGATGACATCTTGATATATTCTAAGACGCAAGCTGATCATGAGCAACATCTTCGTCTTACTCTGGAACTCCTAAAGAAAGAGCAACTTTTCGTCAAATTCTCCAAGTACGAATTTTGGCTTAAGGAGGTTCAATTTTTGGGGCATATTGTCAACGAACAAGGTATTCATGTAGATCCCTCTAAGATCAGTGCGATTAAGGATTGGGATACGCATACTACTCCTACCGAGGTTCGTTCTTTTCTTGGTCTCGCGGGTTATTACCGCCGCTTCATAGAGAATTTATCAAAGATTGCAGTTCCTTTAACTGCTCTAACTCAGAAGAACAAATCCTTTTAATGGGGATTTAAGCAAGAGGAAGCGTTTCAGACCTTAAAGCAGAAGCTTTGTGACGCGCCTATTCTGACTTTGCCTGAGGGCAATGATGATTTCGTCGTTTATTGCGATGCATCTAAATTGGGTCTTGGTTGTGTTCTGATGCAAAGGAACAAAGTTATAGCCTACGCATCAAGACAATTGAAGGTGCATGAGAAGAATTACACCACTCATGATCTTGAGTTGGGTGCAGTTGTCTTCGCTCTTAAGATCTGGAGACACTATTTGTATGGTACAAAATGTGTGGTTTTCACATACCACAAAAGTCTTCATCATATCTTCAATCAGAAAGAACTCAACATGAGGCAACGACGATGGGTTGAGCTTCTAAACGACTATGACTGCGAAATTCGCTACCATCCTGGTAAGGCGAATGTCGTAGCCGATGCTTTGAGTCGTAAGGAACATACTAAGCTTCATTGTGTTCGTGTTCAATCTGATATTCAAGCTCGATCCGATATCCATGCACGCATTTCTCAGGCTCAACATGCTTGTGTTTCACAAGACTTGATGGGTAAGGAATTACCCTATCACATTAAGCCTGATCTTGAACTAAAGGACGATGGATCGTATTATTTCATGGACCGTTTGTGGGTCCCAAGCCTAGATGATCTCCGCACTTTGCTTATGGATGAAGCTCATAAGTCTCGTTATTCTATTCATCCTGGCTCAGATAAGATGTACAAGGATCTTCGTACTCAGTATTGGTGGCCCGGTATGAAGAAAGACATTGCCTTGTATGTTTCAAAATGCCTTACTTGTCTTAAGGTCAAGGCTGAACACCAACATCCTTCTGGTCTTTTGGAGCAACCAGAGATTCCAGTTTGGAAATGGGAAAACATTGCTATGGATCTTATTACCAAACTTTCGCTCACTAAGAAAGGTCATGATGCCATCTGGGTAGTTGTTGATCGTCTTACTAAGCCAGCACATTTCTTGCCAATACGTGAGGATTTTTCTGTTGAAAGGCTGGCTAAAATCTATGTGGATGAAATCATATCTCGACATGGTGTTCCTTTGAACATTATTTCTGATAGGGATGCCCGCTTCTCTTCTCGTTTTTGGAGAACCATGCAATCTGCTATGGGGACCCAACTTAATCTGAGCACAGCTTATCATCCACAAACAGATGGCCAAGCTGAAAGAACAATCCAGACTTTGGAGGATATGCTTAGAGCTTGTGTGATCGATTTTGGTGGTAGTTGGGATTCACATCTTCCATTGATTGAATTCTCCTACAACAACAGTTATCACTCCAGCATCAACATGGCTCCTTTCGAGGCTCTCTATGGTCGAAAATGTCGTTCACCAGTCTGCTAGAATGAGATAGGTGAGGCTCAACTTACTGGACATGACCTCATTCTAGAGACAACTGATAAGGTTAAGAAAGTTTGTGATAACCTTCAGACAGCTCGAAGCCGTCAAAAGAGTTACGCGGACCAATGACGCAAGCCCTTGGAATTTCAAGTCGGTGATCCTGTTTTACTTAAGGTCTCACCTTGGAAAGGTGTGATCAGATTTGGAAAGAAAGGAAAACTTGCACCTAGATACGTTGGACCATTCAAGATCGTCGAAAGAATCGGTAAGGTAGCCTACAGACTCGGGGGCTGTTTGTTTGCATCTTAACAGCCTCTTATTAGTCTTATGTCTGACTGAGTCAGATATCAGCTTATTTGTTTCATACCTCTTAAAACTTCCCAGCCTCATATTAGCCTCTGACCGAGTCATACATGTAAAGGAGTCTGACTGATCGCTGAATGAAACATTAGACTTTAATACCCTTCAATACCCTTCAATACCCTTTTCCCTACAAAAGAAACCTGTGCTCTCATCTCTTCACACATCGACGCCTCCACCTCCTTCCTCCACCGGCCTCTTCCACCACGTCGCACCTGCTCCACCTCATCGGCCTCCACTACCACGACAGCCTTGACAACGTCTTTCTCCACCGGCCTCCTCCATCGACATCACACCTGCTCCACCTCGGCTCCACAGCCGCCACCGTCTCCTCCTCCACATCGCCACCGTCTCCTTTGCACCTCTACAACGCCGCCGCCTTATCTGCCTCCTTCACAGCGACGTCGTCGCCGCCAGCCTCCTCCTCCTCTGCTCCTCCACAGCGCCGTCGCCGGCCTCCTATACACTGCCACCGTTCATCACGTTTGCAACAGGTATGTTGATTATTTCAATTTATTGTAGGTTTCATCAATTTTGAGGTTTTGTTTATTGAGAATTTGTAGCTTCATCAATTTTAGAATTAGAAATTTCGTAGGTTTCATGTTTGCAGCAGTTTTTAGGTTTTGAATTGTACAAAGTATAATTTGTGTTTATGATTATACTGGTATGATTCGTATTAAGCAACAGTTTTGAGGTTTTGAATTCTATTATGTTTTGTATTTTTTAAGCTATAGAGCACTAAACAAACAGATATATTTCATTAAGCACAAAGTAGTTCATAGGGGTAAAAATGTCATTTTACACGGTCATTCAGAGGTGCAACCAAACAGCACTTTACTGATTCAACACTTACTGGTTCAGAGGCTCTTACCCATTCAGACGTCTTATTCATTCAGCACTTATTGGTTCAGATGTTGCCAAACAGCCCCTCGAGTTACCTCCTGAATTTGGGAATGTTCATCCAACCTTCCACGTATCCAATCTCAAAAAGTTCTTAGCTGACGAGAACCTCCACATACCGCTTGACGAAATTCGTGTTGATAAAACACTGCACTTTATCGAGAAACTTGTGGAGATAGTGGATCGTACATTCAAACAGATGAAGAACAAACAGATTCATTTGGTCAAAGTTCGCTGGGAATCAAAACGTGGCCCCGAGTTTACTTGGTAACGTAAGGACCAGATGAAGGAGAAATATCCGCATTTGTTTTCACAAGTTTCCTCTAAATAAAATTTCAGGACGAAATTTCCTAAAGTAGGGGAGACTGTGACAACTGTGTTCTGTAAGCATCGTATAATGTAAAACAATGTGGATTATCAATAAAACAATGTGCTTTGGTGTTATTATGTGTGTATTTATGTTTGATGATTTTACAATTTGATTCGATTCTGATTTCAAGCTTTAAATCACTTTCTGGAAGGTTATATGCAAACTGGTGCATAAACGCAATCAGTTTAATGCGACATATACCCCGGAACTGTGACATAAGCCAAACATACCCTAAATATCCTTTACATAACTTATAAATAAGTTTCGAAGGATTCAGTATGGCAAAAACATGTTTATTTGAACTAAAAAGAACTATTTACGACAAAACTGCGAAACTAACATTGGTAACCGCCCGGATAATATTTAAATCCCAAAAATATTCTGCTAAGATTAAAAATTTATTTTAATCAGGTTCATGATGAAAAATAAATTTAAAATGCTTAAAAACGCTATTTTTCAAGTTTAAGCGCGTACCATGTGTTTCTGCGCAACACAGTGCTTTTACTGCAAAACGCAGACAACGCAGCCAGTCTTGGCAACTGAAATTTATTTCAGTAATATTTTGGCGAGTTTATTTTTATAGAATAATAAAAATAATTTAGAACGCCATAAACCGGGATTTAAACGCTAGATAAAATACCCGGTATCCAGTTAAACACCCGTTTTAGCCTACATATGGCATGTTTATATAAAAACTTACACTTCACCCCCTCCCCCATCTAATTTTCGGTTGTAATATACATGTGGCCCCACCAATATTTTGCAAGATTACACAATATTTCCTAGATCTCTCAAAAATCCTATTTGATCTTTGTATGACAAGTGTAGTTGCATGCTAGCTCCATATCCTACTTATATCTCCTCATATCTTCTCAACAAGATCATCACTCAACCTCCTCTCTCTCTCCTCTCCCAACCGTCCCCATCTCTCTCTCTCTCTCTGTCTTCAAATCTTCAAGTCTTGTTCTTCACCTTCAAGTCCCTTTTCTAGCAACCTTCAAGTTAGTATGAAGATCTAAAGGTGATTCCAAGGTGTTCTCAAGTGATTCAAGCTTCCTATCATCAAAAATCTCATCCTACAACCTACTTGAATCTTGAAGGTATAACATTTATTTTTAAATCATACTTTTGATTCTTGGTTGTTCTTGATGATTTGAAGTTTCTCTTGAATCTTTGGATTTTCACTAAACTTGAAATCTAAAATGAAAAGGGTCTTGTTACAAAATAAAATGGTGGTGTATATATATGTAAATAACCGTACATATATATGTGTGTATATGATTTTATTTTTGAGTTTGAAGTTGTAATCTTGTTAAGTACTTGTTTATGTGTTACATGTTCTAGAATGGTGGTAAAAATGCAAGTATTTGGTGACTTATGTATGATATGTTAAATATAAATTACATCAGTAAATACATCTGAATATATCACATATTTGATGCATTTAGATTAACATAAAATGATGATGTTATGATAAGTATGCTTTAGGTACTTGTACATGAAGATACATGTTGATGTAAAGCTCAAGAAATGGTAAAAATGGCTATATGAAAAAAATAATTTTTGAACAGGTTATAAACATAAAAATAACATTTATTTGGTATATTATAAGGGCATGAAACTTTGACATAGGTTTGAGGACTTTGCATGTTGTACATATAGCTTAAAAAGTGGTAAATTATGTGAAATTTGCATGATTTATGTGCTTTGTTTAAGACCTGCACTATCATGAGTATAACCATTATTTTATTCAGTAAATAACATGGGTTATGTCAAAATTTCAAGTCGTTTCGATTTGGGATGGTTCAGGTAACGTTTGATGCAAAACTATGCGGTAAAACGGTCAAAAATCGCCTTTTCGGAGTATTTTTGCAAAACTGTTTTAAATCAGTAACCAAAATGATATATTTGGTATAAAAATAAGTATTTTAACTTATATTAAGTTTACTTGGGGATTGTTTAGTCATACGTGACTTCCGACGCCCAAAAATGTTACCGAATCGTAAAAATAAGTGTTTTTCGACATACAATAGAATGGGTTGTTTATGGGTTATTTTATGTGTTACAATGTGCTATGTGTTTTACAATATGTGTATGATCATGTGTTAGTGTTGACAAGATTAGGTGTGTTACGCTCGAGTACATATATACAAATACACCAAAATTTCATATTATATACATGCTATGTTCATTAGTGCACTATTAGTACAAAATTTCCTTTTTGTCTTTCTATGTATGTTTACTAAACATGCTAGCATATTAATTTACATTACATCTTCTTTTGCTATGTATGTTTACTTGACATGATAGCACATTGATTTACATGACTTTTTCTGCTTTGTATGTTAACTTAGCATACTTAGTACATTACTTTCATTACATGTTTGTTTTTGGTATGACATTTGGTTTGTACAACGGGACTAAACTACATTCATTAACATTAGCTACGCCGCTCGGTAGTAAGTAATGGTACCATAGGACTTGACAAATCTCGTCCCTGACATCCTAGGATTGTTTGGGTGTAAGGAATGACTGAATCCGATAACATTTCTTTTGATAACCTTGACTTAGGGTTATCCGTCGGTCTCAAGGCTTGAATGTATGCATTAACTTACCACATAAGTGTTTGTATTAGTAAAACATGCATTTACTTTGCAAAACATAACTTTTTGATATATTCGAATTACTTTGTTTTGTACATTTTTACATTTGGTTTATGTGACTCCACTTTACTTACCATACATAACATTTGTTACACATTACTTGACTACATTTGGACTTTTAACATCTGACATGGTTTATACAAGGACTTTTTGACAATTGGTTTAAGCATGGACTTTATACACTAGTGGTTTGTTTAAGTGACTTTAGTAACGAGATGTGTGTAGTATGATACAATCATGGTGGATACGCCGCTGGTACTTCCTATATATAAGTGCTTCTATTGTAGTACATGTCGTAGCGTTATTTAGATCATTCAATTTGGACTTATAAATTTTACACAAACAATATATTTTTCACAAGACTTTGGTTAACAAAACAATTTACAAGGTTCATGACTAACTTTTATTAAACATTTCTTTAAACTCAAGTCATGAATCCTATTTTCATAAAACCTATGTATCTCACAGGCATTTTTATGCTGACGTACCTATTTTCACATGTGTTTTCAGGAGTTGTTGCTTAGGATGTTCGTGACACACTAGGGCGGACCTGTGCCTTAGAGACTTAAAATAAAGATGGAACTAGTTTAAATATGTGATGAACTCTTTGTTTCAGTTATTTTAAAACAATGTAACTCTTTGTTTGATGAATAAAACATAACTTTTAATTACCATGGTTGTGGAACAATAATTCTGTTACAACACTCCCCGACGTTTCCGCCACGATTTGATGTTTTACGTGGTCGGGGTGTGACAACTCCCCCACCTGCACCTACACATGCACCTGTTGATGTCGCCCCTTTTCACCCGATTGTGTCTGACATTCACCGCACAGACCTACCTGTCACTTTCTTGCAGGACATTCCTACACCCTGTCCAGGGGAAGGTCCCTCTAGCCAGCAGCCTGGCCATGTTCCACACGTGCCAGCAGCTTTTTCTCACATGCCTCAGTATACACCTGCTACTCATTTTACTTCTGCATCGCCAGGCGAGCCACTCATATGGTTTCAACCAAACACTATGCCAGTTTCTGATCCATACCATCCCTCCCACTTTATTGGTTACACGAGGGATGAATTACTTTTGTCGTTGCAGCTTCAGCAGGAGATCCTGTGTCGTAGAGTTATGGAGCTAGAGAGGATCCCACGTCCTCCACCTTGTTCATTTCATTCACCTTTTGCGACTCCACTTGCTCCTCTTTTGCCTTATCTAGATTTTGATGTTCGATTTCTCACCATGGAGCAGCAGATCAGTTCTCTGTTGCGACACATTTATGATCTTGAGGAGGAGCTAGCGCATGTGTGCAGCTTGCTTTTTGTTCCTCCACCTCCTCCTCCACCACCATCAGCATAGCCGGTTTTTTGGTTTTATGCAGGTAGCCTGCTTTTGATGAGAGTATCGCTATTGAGCCTAGCTTGCAAAGCCTTTTGGATACCGCTTTTTGAGTATATGACTATTGTAGATTGATAGACATTTTGGACAAGGGTAGTGTGACCCTGTAGTCCCTTTTGATGTGATATGATACATTTGTAGAACATGTAACTGTATTTATGGTCGATGATTTATAAAAGCTTAATCGTAATATTCTCATTATATACATTGTTGAATTATACATTGGTGATATGAATGTGATGTTATGTGCTTACTTGCATTGATAAATACTATTACATACACGTACTACATACTTATATACATAAGACCTAACCTATACAATCTTCTTTAGAAGTTTCCCCCTCGAAGAGACAACCAGCTGCCCACAACAGAGGCTGAGCTACAAGAACGGATTTCACGAGCAATAGCACAACACGAGGCCTTACGCTCTGAACACAGCGGAGGTACCTCAGGAATTAACCTACCTCATGGTAATGTTTAAGTCATTTAAGACACATTACGATACGTTTGGACATTCCATGTGCGTTTGCTAATGCTTTCTATGAATGATTTTGCTTGTACAGGCTGTACCTACAAGTAGTTCCTTGACTGCAAGCCTCTGAATTTCGATGGCACCGGGGGTGCTATAGCTTTCGTTAGATGGGTGGAGAAAACCGATTCGGTGCTAAGAATGAGCAAGTGTGCACCTGAGCACTAGGTCACCTACATTTCTGGACTTTTCCTAGACGAAGCTCTATCATGGTGGAACCTCCAAGTTCAGACCTTGGGAGAAGAGGCTGCTTATGCTATGAGCATGGTGACGACATCAAAGCCTCCAATGATCACCGAGGCCATTGATCTGAGCGTGACACTAACTGAAGAAGCAATCAGGTTGAACAAGTGCTCGATTTCTGACCAAAAGAAGAAGGAGACTCACGTTGAGTCATCAGGTGAGAACAAAAGGAAGTTCTCAAATTTCAAGAAGGGTACCAGTAGTGCTAACAAGAAGAAAGATGCGAACCCACCAGCCGAGGTCAAGACTGGTGTTGAAAACAAAGGAAAAGGGTATATGGGAACCTTGCCCAAATGCGATGTGTGTCAGTTTCATCACACTGGACGATGCCGAGATGGAAAGTATGAGACGTGTGGAAAAGTTGGCCATGCCAAAGAGAAATGCTGGTATGGTGCCGGTCATGGTAATGGTGGTCTGAGAGGTAATGGCAACGGGAATGGAAACGGTAACCGTGGTGGAGATGGGTATGGAAACCGCACTCAAGGAGGAAATGGCGGTAATGGAAATCGTGGTGGTAATGGGAACCGTGGAGCAAACAACAACCAGGGCGGAATTAGAAATGGAAATGGTCGGGGACTGGGTTGCTTTAACTGTGGAGATATTAGGCATTTCAAGAGAGATTGCCCAAAGATCAACCAAGCCCAGGGAAGAGTTTTTAACATAGGAGCGAGGGAAGCTCGCCAAGATCCGAACATAGTCACGGGTACGTTCCCTATTAACCAACACTTTGCATCTGTACTGTTTGATACTGGTGCCGATTATAGCTTTGTATCTCTAGAATTTAAGAAAATACTTGGGTTAGTTGCTAGTAAGCTAGATATTCTGTACTCGATAGAACTAGCTAATGGAAAGCTAGTAGAAGCGAATGAAGTAATTCGAGGTTGTGTAATAGAGCTCGGGGAGCATGAGTTTACGCTTGATCTTCTGCCAGTTGAGTTGGGAAGCTTTGACGTGGTAGTTGGAATGGATTGGTTGTCAAGCAACCGAGCAGAGATCGTATGTCATGAGAAGATCATTCGCATCCCGATGGCGAATGGAGAGACGATTGTAGTGCATGGAGAGAAACATGATACGCCTCTAAGGATTATCAGTTGTTTGAAGGCCTGAAGATGTTTGCAGAAAGGATGTGTTGCCTTCTTGGCGCACGTCGTGGACAAGGAAGCTGCTGAGCCAAAGCTGGAAGATATCCCAGTTGTGAGGGAATATCCTGAAGTCTTCCCCGAAGACTTGCCAGGATTGCCGCCGCAAAGACAAGTCGAGTTTCACAATGACTTAGTTCCAGGCGCCGCGCCTATAGCTAAGGCACCTTATCGACTTGCACCCTCAGAAATGCAAGAGTTGTCGACGCAACTTCAGGAGTTGTTAGACAAGGGATTCATTAGACCAAGCTTCTCGCCTTGGAAAGCTCCAGCGCTGTTTGTCAAGAAGAAAGACGGTAGCTTTCGCATGTGCATCGACTACTGAGAGCTAAAAATTTGACCATTAAGAATCGGTATCTTTTGCCGAGGATTGATGATATGTTCGATCGACTACAAGGTTCGAGTTTCTATTCCAAGATCGATCTTCGATCAGGGTATCACCAGTTGCGAATACAAGAAGAAAGAATACCAAAGACTTCCTTCAGGACTCGATAGGGACACTACGAATTTCTAGTAATGCCGTTTGGTTTGACATACGCGCCAGCAGTATTCATGGATTTGATGAACCGAGTTTGCAAGCCATATCTCGATAAATTCGTAATTGTGTTTATCGACGATATTTTGATTTATTCAAGGACGAAGGAAGAGCATGAGCAACACCTTAGAACCGTTTTATAGTTGCTCAAGAAAGAGAAATTATACGCAAAGTTTTCAAAGTGCGAGTTCTGGTTGCGTTAGGTTCAGTTCCTTGGTCACGTGGTAAACCCAGATGGAATTCACGTGGATCCCACCAAGATCGAGGCGATCAAGAATTGGGAAACTCCGAAGACGCCAACCGAGATCCGTCATTTTCTAGGGTTAGTTGGGTATTATCACAGATTCATCGAGGATTTTTCAAAAATCGCTCAACCGTTAACCTCCCTTACTCAAAATGATAAGAAGTATGAATGGGGAGATAAACAAGAAGAAGCTTTTCAGTTGCTGAAAAACAAGCTTTGCGACGCACCTATTTTATCCCTACCCGAAGGCACCGATGACTTCGTGGTGTACTGTGACGCCTCACGTCAGGGATTAGGTTGTGTGCTGATGCAGCGACAGAAGGTTATCGCTTATGCTTCGCGCAAGTTGAAGGTTCATTAGAAGAACTACACCACGCATGATCTTTACTGATCATAAGAGCTTACAGCATATATTTGATCAGAAGGAGCTTAACATGAGACAGCAACGATGGGTTGAGTTGTTAAAGGATTATGATTGTGAAATCAAATATCACCCAGGAAAGGCGAATGTGGTGGCAGACACCTTAAGTCAAAAAGAAAGAATCAAGCCCATAAGGGTTAGGGATTTAGAGATGATTATACAAACAGACCTCTCGTTGCGCATTCATGTTGCGCAGAGGGAAGCTCTTAAGAATGAAAATCTTAAGGATGAATATCTCCGTGGGATGGAGAAACAGTTGGTACCCAATGAGGAAGGAACATTGTGTTTCATGAAACGAATTTGGGTTCCCCTCTTTGGTGGTTTTAGAGACGTTATTTTCAATGAAGCTCACAGATCAAGGTACTCGATCCACCCAGGATCGGATAAGATGTACCATGCCTTGAAGGATTTTTACTGGTGGCCAAGACTAAAAGGCGATGTTGCAACTTATGTCGGAAAGTGTTTGACTTGTGCCAAGGTAAAGGCCGAGTATCAGAAGCCTTTAGGTCTCCTACAGCAACCTGAGATACCCATGTGGAAGTGGGAGCAGATCTCAATGGATTTTATAATAAAGCTGCCAAAGACACCCATAGGTCATGATACGATTTGGGTAATCATGGACCGTCTGACAAAATCTGCACACTTTTTGCCAATCAGAGAAAAGGATAACACAGGTAAGCTAGCCGAGCTGTACCTCAAAGAGATAGTTGCACGACATGGAGTGCCTTTCTCGATTATTTCCGATAGAGACAGAAGATTTGTGACAAGGATTTAGCAATCCTTCCAAGAAGCCTTTGGTTCTCAGTTGAATCTGAGTACTGCATTTCATCCACAGACAGATGGACAGAGCGAACGAACGATTCAAACGCTAGAAGATATGTTGCGAGCTTGCGTAATGGATTTCGGTGGCAGTTGGGACACTCACCTACCTTTGGTAGAGTTCTCATATAACAACAGCTACCATGCAAGCATTCAAGTTGCACCGTTTGAAGCTCTTTACGGACGCAAGTGTCGATCACCATTATGCTGGGCAGATGCGGGTGATAGACAGCTTGTTTGTCCCGAATTGGTTCAAGAGACGACATATAAGATTATACAGATCCGAGAGCGCATCAAGGTGGCTCGTGATCGACAAAAGAGCTATGCGGACCAAAGAAGGAAATCTTTGGAGTTTGAAGTGGGAGATATGGTTTTACTAAAAGTCTCACCTTGGAAAGGTGTAGCACGCTTTGGGATGCGTGGAAAGTTGAACCCACGATATATTGGACCGTTCAAAATCCTGGAGAGGATTGGTCTTGTAGCTTACAAGTTGGATCTACCCGCAGAATTGAATGGAGTCCATGATACATTTCATGTAATCTTGAAAAGAGTCCAACTCAAGAAACAGTTGTTATTCCTGCCGATGAAGTTCACATTGACGACACACTCCACTTTACCGAAGAACCTGTTGAGGTTACTGATTGGAAGGTTAACAAGACACGTAGGAGTAGTGTTAAACTCGTCAAAGTTCGATGGAACGCGCGTCACGGCCCAGAGTTTACTTGGGAGCGTGAGGACCGCATGAAAGCAAGATACCCACATTTGTTCCCAAACTCCCCTACAGCTAGTAGCAGAGCCTAAATTTCGGGATGAAATTTTCTTAACAGGGGGAGAATGTGACAACTGTCAAAAATCCAGGTATCCGTACGGTTAATTAATTTTGATAAATGCTTAATGACTGTGCTGAAAATACAAGTAACTGCTTTTCAATTACTGCCATACACAAACATGTGTGTCATACATTACTTAATGTCATATCAATATTGCATGAAAGCTATATTGCTTTGAATGATGCACAAAGCACAGTTAGCACAGTGATCTGATAAATCAGGAATATGCTAACATAGTTCAGTGCATAGATAGACAGTGTTTTGAGACCCAGTATGGGCCAGAGACTAAGTGCTACACTAGTATAGTGTGTAGGAAAGTGAGGATCACAAAACTGCCATTGTAAGTAATAGTTTAAGTGCCGGAAAGTGTCTAAAACTCACATAAAGTGCAGGATTCTGTAGAAATTCAGCAAATCAGCATTCTAACAAGCTAGTATCATGCAAAAATATGACTAAATGGTCTTAAATGCTTTCCTAAGTGTCGGGAATTAAAAGTGTCACAAAAGGGTACATAAAGAACACTAAACTGTATAGTTTAGCACTTTAACGAACCAATATCTAACCAAACAACCGGACACTACCCGAAACATCAAATTTACACTAGAAGCATTGTTTTAATGTATCCAAGCTAGTTATGGTCCCCGAACATGATAACACATCATATAAAATATCTAGTAACTAAAACACTTAACTTATACTTGAAGTTAAACTAGATTACAACTATATGGTTGAAACCTAACCAACCCCCACCCCCCCCCCTCATGTTTACGGTTTCAAGGGTGGCCTTTAGTCCATAAACCACTAGACTTAACCATGTTGGAAAGGTTATAAGTAAGACCTTTAGTCCAAGACTTTCATTCATCAACAACACTCAACACCCACACTTCTCTCCCTTTCTTTCTTCCTCTCGGCCGCAAACAACAACAACATCACCATCATTCATCCAACTTCCATACATTCCATACTCATACAAAGGTGTTAGAAGCAAGATAAGTAGGCTTGGTGGCATTGGAAGTGGAAGGACCTCTTTCATTTGCTTTTATCCATCACATTCATCATCTCCATCTTCTTGAGTTTCATCCCTAGCCTTGTGCTAGTAGTAAGGCTCTTATAATCTCTTGTTACTTCTTATAATGTTGGTTAAAAGATAATATATGTTGCTAATCATGAAGAACACTAATAATCAAGAAGATAATCTCTAACATAAAGCTCACTAACATAAGAATATATGTTGTTTTAGTATATGTGTGATACTTGATGATTGATTCTTGTGTTTATGATGTTAAACGTCATATGGAACTTACTAGATTATGATTAAACACATGATCTAGCAAGTTGAAGTGATGATCTTGTGAAAGACCAAGATGATCATACTTTATGTTTCACATGAACTTGAAAATAAGGATGATTTTCGGTATGACGAAGTATGAAACATGTTAGAAGTCTTGTATAAAAGTGATTTCAAACATAGTTTTCTCAAGAAACCAAGTTCATTTGCAAGATTTACATAATCATGGATTTTAAAGAAACTATCCATGTTTTTAGTGGTATATCAAGTGTAGAAATACATCGTTAACAAGAAAAATTCAAAAGAATGATTTCTAGAAAAATCATCTTGTAAGTTGTAAAAGACTAAATCTTGCAGGAAAGAGATTTAAAAATAAATAACCAAACTTTAAAGGGTAACTAAGTTTACTGTCACACCCTGATTTCCACGTGTGACCGGTGAGCCCGGTGGGGAGTATCGTGACGTAGTTGAGATCATCATAGTCAAACAACACAATATATAAATGCACAGCGGAAGCAAAAGATAAATATATTACATTCCGAATATAAAGTAATATCAAAGTATTACAACGGAAAGTAAAAGATCCACAGGCGGATCAAATAAAAGAAAACTGTTCAACAGACTTCAGGCATCTAGAACTTGCAAGATTCCTTATTAACGCCCGGAGCTTCCAGCCAATTTCGTTCAGTACCTGTCACTTAACCTTTTTGGAAAATACGTCAGTTTACACTGGTAAATACAATTAACCGACTCGTTTTGAAAATGTTTAAAAATTTGGTTTGAATGCACAAGGCACAAACATTCTTTTATAACCTGGGACAACTTTATTAATAAAAATCTTGTATCCGATTTACATGGTTGTCCAACATTTAGGGCCGGTGATTTTACAATACAAGCCGGTCAAGATTAATCGACACACCATAAATATAACTCACAAGAAGACATCCTTACGAGTTAGTATATCTTTTACATACGCAACAGGAGGTGTTATGCCTACACCTTGTGCTTAAGTTATGGCCATTCACTTTTTAAATGAGCCAAGGATATCCAGGACACGGTCATTAACCCCCAATGTTATTTGTTATCAATCAATACAGATTAAAACGGGATTATGCAATTTAATCATCTCTGATTAAAAGGTTTCTACACCCGACCAAGCGGTATTTTTATAATACCGTATCCCAAGCCCGTATAAGGGAAAATAAGTTAAAAGTATTTACCTGAGCTAGCAAAAGCAATTTATACTCAGCCGTATATTCTAATCAGCAAGCACAAGTACTTCTACTGGCGCTCTCAATCTGGAACGAAGGTTTTATTAACCTATTAGATTCCTAACGGGTCTTATTTAAGTCGTAACTTAGACCGGTTAGTTTTAAGGAAGGTTTACGGTTCAAACGCATGATTAAGCGAAGACCGGAATAGAATGTGATTTAGACCCGACAAGTTTGAAGACTTGTATAATATGGGTAAACTAAACACATTCTGGATTTTGAGATAAAAAGGATAAGGTTTGACCCGATTCGACTAATTTATGCAAACTAGTTACATAAACTGAATCGAACGCGTAAGAAGTGTAACGGGTAACCATAAGAGTCATAAACAGGTTTCCTAAGTTAACATGCCTTAAATATGTTGTGATATCAGTATGATACCTTCCATTATGCTCAAAACGAGTTTTATCCAATATTAAGCCCCGAAGGGGTATTTTGGTCATTTTAAAGATTATAAAAGGGATTAATTTATCTTCTGTGATCCGGGTCTGAATAAATCAATAAAATAATTTATTTTAACAGGTTACCTCAGTTGGTAATAAGTCTTATGTGACAAAAAATGTTTTTAAACTCAAACTATGCGTATAATACGCGTATAAAGCCGTTTTAAGCGATTTACGGGTTAATATAGGATTCTTAGTTTTCTGATCAGTTCAACAGGTTCAAAACACTCCATTTATTATTTGAAATCAGTAGCAATTGGATTGGTGTCAAAAGGATCAAGGGCATTTTATGGCCGAAAAAGGGCATATTCGGTATTTACCGAATCAAGGCACTAATCCTAGCTTATGATCAGTTTAAAAATAATTAAAAATCTTCAAAAATCCCAAACTATTATATTACATCAGTGGGTAAAAGGTTTGGTGTCAAAAATTGGGTTTAGATAGGCTTTACGCTAATGACTCCGTTTAATTACTAAGAAGCGTTCTAATTACGTCATTAAGCATAACTCCTAATCTAGACCTCTAACTGATGTGAAAATTTAGGGACATGTTTTATAATCAGTAACAAAGATTATTGTACTTTCACATTTCCAAAATTCTCGTTGCATGGTCATAAGGGCATTATGGTCCATATTTAAGCACTTAACGGAAACGTCGGACAATTAAGGATTTAAGTGGTATAAACGCAGAGGGTTATACTATCATGTAACTAGGTCCTAATGGAACTTTAAGGCATGTCTAAACCTATCAAAACCGGATCAGAACTGAAGTCAAAGCAAAAGTCAAACTTTTGCGTCTTTCGGTTCCGAATCGGTTCAAAACAGAAAGTTGTCGAATCAAACAAGCTTAGACAAGTTCTTATGCTTATTATCAGGTTATATGAATGATAAAATAGGTTACACGCCTTTTACATCGTTGATTATACGTTAAATCAAAGTTTACGTTTCTGTTGACTTTTTCTAAACATCTTTGACTCGACAAATGACCTAGTTAGGATGGGAATCAGTGGGTGCCCTTTTAAGGGTTTAAAGCCCACATAATTACCAACTTATAACTATCTTAAGTTTGCCTAATCACTGGACCGTTAGCGATTAATTGTTAAGTCAAACCGTAATTACGACAGTTTGACTTTTAAGCTATAAACTAATCCAAACTTAATTAAGAAGGGTCAAGGGTACTTACACAAGTCTAATGAACGATTTGGAAAGCTTAGAAGATGGCCTTTAGCTCCAGAATGATCAGTAGTTGAAGTTGTGCATGAATGATCAAACTTGAAAAATAATGGAGCTTTATATAGTTTTCACGGTTGCTCAAGATGGTGCCATGCATGTCTAGGATTGTCACCAGATGCATACATGTGCCCCCTAGAGCCTATAAACCAGTTTAGGACGCCCATGGTATGCCAAAATGGCATTTTGAGTCGGTTACAAGGCTGGACAAACACCTGCCTGTTTTTTCTGCAACTGGGCATCGCACGCGGCCCGCGTAAAGATCTTCATGATCTTACGCGGCCCGCCTTAGACCTCCGGTTCAGGTTTTAAACTTTCCTTTATTGCACTTTTAGTCCCCGGTCCTCCTAAACGTCGCTTTCACTTTCATTCTTGCATTTTAAACCTTTAATATTCACATTTAGGGGCTTTAACACTTATACCATCTTTGTCAAGTCCTCGGGTAACTTTGTGATCACCCGAAAAGCCCTAATTTCATCGTTGACGCATCTAACCCCTCGCACACGAATTTTATCATAACTTTCTCATACGATAACGAAACTTGGTGAAATTTTTATCACGCATTCTAGTGAGCATAATTAATCGTTACAAAGCTTCAGGTTTGTTAAAAGGTCACTCAGAGGTATACTTTAAACATGTTGACATATTTAACCCTTGTCGTTTGAAATTCCTCACTTTCTTTCACAATTAGCTTCGTACGATCCATGATTTATTCGTTTAAGGTTATAAACATCATGTAGGGTTATAGTAAAGTATATTTATCCCTTGTTGAAATTTTGAACCCTTATATTCACATACTTTCCATGTTTGTCAACTTTAGTCCCTCTAGAGTATACTTTCACACGTTCAAGCTTATGACACGTGTCAATACATTATAGGACGTAAATTTTCGGGGTGTTACATCCTCACCCCCTTAAAAGAAATATCGACCTCGAGATTTGCTAAAGTAAGGGAAATACCTTCTGTCTTCTATTAGGTTAATCTCTATATTGTATATCTGGAGCTTTTCCAAGCTCCCAAGTTAACCTTTATAGTGGGTACATGTATGCTTTTGGAGCTTCTTAACCTGTCGATCCTCAGTCGATACAGGACGCTCATCACATCATAAATCTGCATATCATTATGTGATAGTGCTTCTTGCCTTATTGGCAAAACATATCCTTCAGTCACTAGTGTGCAATGTATTGCGAGCTCCGCCAAGCTCCTTAAATAGGTTTGAGCTTATAAGCTACTTGATTTTGATACATTCGATTTCCTTCGAATGATTCTATATATTCAGAGCTTAAATAGCCTGATGATTTAACAAATTTGGCACACCCTTCCTGGGTGATATCTTTTGTTGAACCTTATTCCTTAACAAGAACTTAGGAGGTTTGCTATTTTCATAAATCCTTGATTTCCTGCCGTATACTGGCAACTTACAGTCGATTACGGATTCGTATGATCTTATTTGTTGTTTCCAAGGCAACTTTCAGATCCTGATAATTGGACTTACCAATTCTCTATCTAACAATAGATGCTTATCATTCCATTCATACAAGGTCTCCCAAGGAGCAGCCTTAATACTTACATATCAATTATTATAGGAAAGCTTATCTTAAGGTGGGATGGTTATCCCAACCATTGCTTAAAAATGATCTTAAGGAACAGCTAATTCTTATAGCTAGTTGAATAACTTAATGATCCTGGGTAGTTGATGGCGATTCTTAATCGTTGTCTAAATTGGGTTGCGGTAATGAGTGCATAAGCAGAATGAACCGTCTATATTATCTGACAATATCAAACTCTCGGAATATCGAGTTAGGCTAAATGAATCTCCTATCTTAAAATTTACTTAATCAAGGTTTCGATTATTCTATAATCAACACGAAGTTCTTACAACACTCCAACCCAAAGCGGGATGTTAATCTTAACTCTACTTGCCTCTAGGGAGGTAAACAGGGTAAACTTAGGAGAAGATAACCAAGATACAAGGAGGTTACAGAGATTTTTCCAAATCTCAGGCTCCAGTTCATTCATCCTCTCTTGTGCCAAATGAGTGACACATTTATGTTATGAGTCCGCAGATTCCTTTACCAGGAAACATTTATTTGGAAAAATTCTATTTTCTAGATATCTTCTTTGAATGCCATTAGTTGACTTTAGTAACATATGATCATTGGGATATCTTTGTGGTTCCATGCATTAAACCTCCATACTGATCAGGCATGGAAGCAATCTATGGAACATATTAAGATACACAAATCCTCATATGGCGCTTTTGTTATACCATTTGGTATTCGAAATCAACAGAGATCAAGAGATATCAATTTCATATGATGATGTACTTTATCTGGACAAAGGGTACATTAGGACTTTATGATTGAAGATTTCTGACAGGAATAGAAGAAATAGTCCCTGTGAATTTTCTACCTATAAGTTTTACCTTACACTTTATATATAGGGTTCTTATGAAAGGTTTTAAAAGCTTGTTATACTTATAGTTTATGAAGGATTTATTGGTATCCGAACCAAAATAAAAACTCTTAGCATTTAAATCACTGATAAAATGTCAAGGAATGTACCTGATGCCATTATTTATGGACTAGCTCCGGCATTTTAGGCGCTTCCATTTTCAGGCTTTCCTTCCTTAGCCGCATTTCCTTTGACAGATCAGGGCACGTGGTCTTGATGTGGCCTTTCTCATTACAACCGAAGCAGACTGCATTCTTTATGTCCTTGCAGTCCAACGTTTTATGTTCCCTCGATTTGCAGATCCCACAAGCCCTCGGCTGTGATTGGAATTTTGGTTCGAACCTGCACTTCCCATAATGGCGCTTCTTGCAGGTCTTGCATACAGGTTTCTGGTTGGACTTTTGTTTGTTCTTTTTCTTAGAACTCTGGGAGTTATCTTCCTCCCTTTTCCTCTTTAGTTCATCCCTTGCATTAGAGGTATGAACGAGATCCTTCTTGTGAGTAAGGACGGGTGGTCCTGGATGAGTCTTGGAGCTAATAGCATTGGGCTCCTTGAACTTTTTCACGGCCTTCTTCACAGCTTTTCCAACAGCTGCGTCTATCATAGTTTGAAGAACATCGTGGGAAATTCTAAGGTTCACAATTGTAGCATCATTAGCATGCGTCGCATTATCCATGGCGCGATTGACTGTTGTCTTATCCGAGTTTTCCATACTCGATATTGGTTCCTAATACCAATAAAACAATTTCTTAGTTGCAATCCAACAACTGCTATTTCTCATCCTGATGGCCTTAATGTATATACTAACCATGGTATCAATAACCCATACAGGCTAATATAGCACTAACATTCTTAATGAACGTTATTTAAATTATATATTAACATTACTTAGCCTAGGTCGCAAAAGACCATCAATGGCATTTAAGGTTTGGACCTAGTCCATCCCTTTTCTGACAGAGGATCAAAACGTCACATCTGTCTTTATTATATTGAAGAATTTAGGTAGCTTGAAGGCTTGCCATAGGGATATCAGAAAAGAGTGATTCCTAATAGATATAAGATATCAATCTAAGATTTGTTGGAGCATTCTTTAAAGTATCATCGGCCAATTTCTATCTCGCGTTAATTGACCGGAGTCTTAGTCAGGCGGAGACAACAGATCTCAACATTTATCGTTAATTATAGAATCATATATGCCAGCATCAAATAAATTTATGCATAAATGTAACACTCCGAAAACGGATTTGGCAATCAAACTCCGTTAATACTAAAAGACGGGTAAAGTACCGTTAGTAGTAAAAATAACCCGGTAAATATTCGGAATTAAATAAGAAATCCTAATATTAAATACAAGCAAAGCAACGTTTTAAGGAATCGAGTTTTATAAGAGCCCGAGTTAATGAGACTTAAAATAAAACGGATTATAACTCCCGGGACCCACCAACTAACTAGGAGTATTAACCTAGTTAGTTAATGTCTTGACAAAATAGAACTAATGTGGTTAAGATACCCTTTAAATAACTTGTGTAAAGTGAAGGGACTAGACATGGACAATTGAATTAAATTTTCAATTAAATAAAGTAGTAAACACAAAACACACACATACGTGGTGTGTGTTCTGCGATTTCAACCAGACAAGGAGGAGGTCCCAAGCTTCAACCCTAAAACACAGAAATTCATCAAATTGAAGGGGCAAATCAAGCCCGAATAAAAAATTGAGCATAGATTAGTGATCCTCATCACGAGAGGGTTACAAGGTATGTAAAATTTGGTGTTAATTCTCTGTTTGAAATTCTCATGAAATTGGGAAATCTGAATATTGATGTTGCATGTTTGTTTTATGATGATTTAGGAACAACTATAGTGTCTAGGGACAAACCCTAGACAAATACAAGTTGAATTCATGTGAAAATCTAGTAGAATCCATAAACACCATTGTAGGTGATTAGTGGGTTATGTAGATTGTGATGAACACTAGGAAATAGATTGTTAACCTAGTGTAATTTGACAATTTTGATGTGATTCCAGAAAATTTGAAGTTATCAACCTTGTAAGAAGGTTGATTTATGTGAAATTAGGGCTAAGAGATAAGCTAGAGACTTGATAAATAAACATGTAAAATTCTGCCCTTAAAGTGTTTGTTGAAATGCCTCAAAGAAGGCTCGAAACTAGAATTTTGTAGTTAAAGCACCTATTTGTGATGTTTTGGCTATTATGCAAAATGTGATTAAAAAGAGTTCTAAATGTGATAAACATGGTTAGAACTTTGGTTAAAACGGTGGTCTAAAGATAACGCCTACCGGGTAATTAAAGAATGCTAAAACTAGTTGATGAACTCGAATATGCAATTAGTATATTAATGGGCATTTGACTTTTAAAAAGTCAAACTGACCTATAATACGATAAATGGTAATTTTTGATATGAAATGCGTAAGGTGGAATAATCGTATTAAATTATGATTAAACTAACCACCTTGAAAACGATGATGATAGTTTGACGCGTAACAAGCTAGGTGGAAGCTTGATGAGGGAGCGGGTCAAACGAATCAAGAAGGAAAGGAAAAGCGTAGTTCGGATACGAGGTAAGTAAAGCTTACGCCCTTTTACATTATGTACAAAATTAGATAATTGCAAGTATTGTATTTAAATGCTACTAAGTGGTTGGTATAGAATGTTCCGACACGATTCAATGAGAGTCGGAACGAGAGAAATTGGTAAGAAATCATGAGTTATGGAAAAAGGGGTCTAATGGCAAAAATCCGAAATGGGTCGGATGAGCAAATTGGTAATTATTAACCATGTTTTGCTACTTATGAAGATGCTTGGTCATATAGGCCAAACGGGTCAAATGGCGTGATAACACCATTTGACTGTATCGACTGATGTGGTTGTCAAGTCTTGTGTTAACAGGAGCGATTAGCGATTCGGATACTTCCGTCGCCATAGAAAATGTGATAAAAAAAAGGAGGTATAAATCGGGTCTATTTGTTGATCCGAGCCAGGTACGCATATTTATGTTGTAGTTAAAAGTGATATTTTGGTCGAATACTTGGTGAGAGTCCTTCATTGTAAAAGAAGGACCAAAATCGACCAAAACGCCCTTGTAGGCTAAATTGAACAAACAACCCTTAGAGGTTGTTTAGAAACGAGTCTTATGATTAAACAAAAGCTTAGAACGAGTATGAGTAGTGAAAGATGTAATTCTTGGGCCGAAAGACTCCATATGAGTCTTTGCCGTAAAATGATATTCCAAGGGGTAAAATTTGGAACACATAGATATCTACTTTAAATCCAACACACAATTAGTTTTGATGGAAGGATACTAGATAAGAAATATAGGTTACAATGCTAGAATAGAAAGAAAGCGATTTTTGAGCCTAAAAGTGCTTAAATACTCTTCATGGGTCAAAATAAGCATTTAAGCGTAAACGGGTTTTTATTATGTAAGAAACCCGTGATTTGAGAGTAATATGATAGAAGATATTGATATAATGAACTTCATGAGTTTAAAGATCAAATAAACAAGTTGGTGTGATAAAATGCATAAACGGGTCAAAATTGGGTAAAAGAGCGATAAGCCGAAGACCTAAAAGTATGAAATTTTATTATGATGGATGTTGGATCTTAACTCCATAAGATGGAGAATTAAATTACGGACGCGTAGGAAAAAGAATCGGGTAAAACGGATCAATAACGAAGAAGTTATGGCCGTTTCCGTGAAATCAGGACGTGCTGGGAATCTGCAGCAACTGATAAGCAAGAGTCTGTGAAAACAAGGGCCTCGCGTAGCGCGAGACCCTGTCGCGTCACGCGACGCCCCCAACTCGAAAAAAAATTGTTATTTTTGTTATATTTAACCCCTGTACTTGTTTGAACTTCATATCTAACCCCTGTACTTGTTTGAACATCATATTTGACTATCAAAACTAACTTTTAAGTTGGTTTTGATCATAGGTGATTGCCATGAGTGCCCGGATGAAGATCAAGCGACGAGCAAGAACCGAACACGATCACAAAATAAGCTTCCGCACTATGTATCGTTATTATGTTAAATGACGAATGTCGTTTCATTGTTTCTTTTAAGTGACGAACTTAATTATATTATGTTCTAAACTTTTAAATTGTAAAAGGTTTTAAATAAACCCGAAATTTCCAATGCATATGTAATCTTAATTACATGTTTATTTTCGTTAATTATACGAAAACTAGTAAAATAATAACTAGGGTGTTACAAGTTGGTAATCAGAGCCCAAGGTTAAAGGGTAAAGTGTTCGGTTCGAGGCTTGATCGCAAATCCGGTAAGTACAAATACGTTAATAGTTTAGTATGCTAAAGTGTTGTAAACAACACATATGGCTATCGTGTGGTACACGTTATCCCAATTAAAATGATGGATATGGTTGACGCGTATAGTAGAAAAAATAAGCCTTGTATTATAATACGGGCGATTATTGAAGTTGACATTACTAACTCTTGTGAATGTTTTAATTGAAGGACACTCGCGTCTGAAGATGACGGGAGTGAACGAATTATGGATATGATGATGGAACGGTTCGAGGTATGATAGGAAGAGCATACTTGTAACGCCCTAACACGTTATAATCGAGAGTTGCAGCGGAAAATACAAACTTTAAAATTTTCTTTCATTATATTCATTCTTTCATAAAAGTACATTAATCCCTTTTTATAAATTAATTAAAAGCTAACATACTTATATAAAATTAAGTGACCACATTCACACCCACGTACAATCCATGCGTTGACTCGATCTTCAACCGCGTACACTTCTTTATGAAACATCATAAACCTGTACAACCTGCAGTCACCACATTCAATCACATCATTAGTAACCGGTGACATAAAACAAAATCTTAACACATGTATAATAAGGCGTCAACATATCATGCTTTCTCTTATACTAGCCATTTCATCCATCCATTCAATCACTCGCATCGGATAGCGGAGTCAACCTTCACTTCCATTGTTAAGATACCTATACTTCACATTAGTTCTCAATAGAAACACGGTTAGTATCATTAACTTCCCTTCCTTACCCAAACTCAATCGAATCTCTCTTACCCACTTCCAACTCATTTCCACTAAAACATACCTTGGTGACAATATCGATTCATATCTTCTTACAATACATTAAATAATCTACCGTATACCATAAATACATTACCAAACAAAAGAGTAAGTTCGGAGTTCACTTACCTTGCGTGCCTGTGTTTACGTTCGCTTACTTGAGTCTTCTTAGCCCGTTAGCCTTCCACGCTCTCAACCATCTTGACATGATTCCTATACATTCATGTCATTACATTCATATTCTTATTAGCATACATGCTTATACATATGAACAACCCTATTAAATTCACATCTCACATATGACCTTCATTAATCTATTCAAACAAGCATAATGCATACTCAACATCGCCCCCTACATAATCTCCACATGAACTATATCTGTTTACCTATTACTTGCATACAATTTCACTCATTATTGTCTTTTAGACATTTCATCAAACACTTGGTGTGCACAATATCAACAATGCACAAGATACAAGTGTTCATAGCATAGTTCTACTTGTCCCTTTTCTAGTCTAACAAGAAGCAATCATATTCATATCTTTCTTTCACCCTACATTAACTTAACTAATTTCTCTATCACACACTGATTATGTATCAATTCATATCTATGACCATATCATTTAAATCATCATGTTCATCATATTCCTACAACAATGGGTATAAACCCTAAATCGCCTAAACAATCGAAATTAAGCAAACTTCTCATTCTATTGTGAATTCCTAACTCACAATTACACAAGATTTCCACATAGATTCATGATTGGGTTAAAACCCACTTTCTACAACACACCCAAATCAGAATTTTCGACATACCTTGTGTTGAACAAGCTTAGATGGTTAAAGATTTGAGTTCATGCATCAGTTTAGGCCCTTAATTCCTTCCTAATCTTGTGATTTTCTGAAAACTAGGGTTTCTTCTTGGTCTCCTGCTCCTGGTCGATCCATACGCACACACCAGAATGTGTGTTTGTGTTTTTCCTTTTCCTTTTATTTGTTTTAATTAAAACTTCCATCCTTTTTAACAAGTTTGGCCCCTCTAATTACTTGGATTGTTTATTTGTCATATAACCTTCCTTCTAATCAAGTTACTAACATAAATACTTAACTAGGTTAAATATAACATGACTAGACTTTTTAGGTAACATAAATAATTTGCATATTTTGGGGTGTTACAATACTCATCAAGGACCTAAATCGCGTAACGGTCGCGAACAAGACTAATGACAAGAGAAGCCCGTTAGGGCAAGCATTACCAGGTGCACACTTTTAAATTTAATCGCACGAGTCGTTATATGCAACAAACACGTAAGTAATAACGGTTGCATACACATATGATAGAACTTGGAAAACCCGATTTCCAAGAGAAATTTAATAGGAAATGTGTTATTCACAATGATGAATAACAAATGAATAACAAGACTTGTTTATATAGAAACTTGGACGAGAGTGATCATCCAAGTAAGTATTCTCAATATAAATCCTATTGAGAAAAGTAGTGATCACATCAATAAATGTGAATAAATGTTTATAAAAAGGGACATTTTACATGTTCAAGGATAAACGACTAAAACTAATAATTGTTAACTAACAATTAAATAAAGATTTACCAAATGAAACCATAAACATGGAAATAAGTTGAGGAGTTACTTACATGGGACGTGATGTGGTAATTATAATAAGGTCACGCGTACCATGTGTTGATCGCTTACTCTGGCCAAGTAAGTAGTGAACACATGATAGCATGAGCTTCTTATAATGAGCGCAGTTATGTCCGATGTAGTAAGGTCAAGATGAATGAAAATTTAAAGGATCCTTAGGGTCAAGAAATCTTATGGGCATACTCGTATAAATGGTTTCCGCGGGAACCATAAAAACGATGTATGGCGCACATAGAAATAAAAGACCCAAGGAAATTCGTGACATAAGTCATTTTTGACGAAACAACCATAGTAGACAAAAAGGGCATTGTAAAACCAAAGTATAAATGACCCGCGGGGTCATAGAAACAAAGGTATTGCCCACATGGGAAAAACGATCAAAAACCATGGTAGACGAAAAGGGCATTGTAAAACCAAAGTATAAATGACCCGCGGGGTCATAGAAACAAAGGTATTGCCCACGCGAGAAAGACGATCAAAGTCGTTGACTTTGGTCGTAGTAAAGAAACGATGTTGATGATAATCATCATTCATAGTCTATAAGACTGTCAAGGATGGTCAAATAAGAATAAAGGTTTGGTTGAATAAAAGTGATGGCTTCCGCTAAGACAACCAAACAAATTACAACGAAAACTTGATGTATACCGGAATGCTTGCACTAATAATGACTTCGGTAAAGTACCCGGTTGATGGGTAAGGATTTAAACACATGCGTAAACTGAGAAACGGGAACACGAATTTAAAGTCAAAAGACTCGGATTATGAGTTATGACTAAAAGACCATAAAATTTCGTAAACATAAATTTTGATAATAATATTCAACTATTTTGAGGTTGAACTGGTTGATTAAAGTATAATGCTTAATGGCATAAGTAAGCGCAAGCCGGATAACGGTAAGCTTGAGACAAACCGATGCTTAATTAACATGAGAAGTCATAGAGTCGGAAGAATTATCCAAAAGAAAATGATTGTAGATACGAACTACAGTCAAAAGCTAATGGATTTCAAGCGTGAAAACAAATGGTTTTCAAACATAAAAAGAGTGCTTTGACACCAAATATATATTTTTAATAAAGACACGAGTAAACAGAATGATCTACGGGATCATAATAACCTACGGGTAATAGTGTGAAACAAGAAAAAACTGGTTATAACTCCCCGCGTAAAAGATAACGGGAGGTAAAGTTAGTATTTAAGTTAATTGAACGGGTTAAAGCAAAGAGATTATGAAAGGTCTATGAGACTAAAACGACACACGGGTCATGATTAGAAAGAAATTATAAGGACTTCGCCCTAAGGAGGTGGAAGTCTAATCAAAATAGCCCATGAGGCTAAGTGATAAAACCTACGGGTTAAATTAGATGAAGCGAGGGAATCAGTTAAGAATTCCCGCATAAAACTAAGACTGTAAAGGATTAAATTATGGACTGTCAATATCCCGGTATGGATAATTGACACAAGTTAAGGAAAAGATCCTAAAACTAAAACTTCGGTTTTAGTAAGAGATAACGTTTTTACAAATATAAATCCTGATAGGAACTTGAATAGTAAGCCTGAAAGATTCAAGTTTTGATACTTATAGGCGCAAGATGATATATTCGAAAAGTGATATTTTCAAAATAAAAGATTGATATAAATTAAACGTGATATGACACGATCGCAGTCAAGAAAAGTAATGTGAATTATAATCACATTATAGCCTAAGCAATGGGCATAACGTAACGGGACTAATAAGTCTAGTTAGTAAGACCGGTTAAGGCCAGTAATTCAAATCAATAAAAAAAAATTGGTTTGCGTGTAAGCGGTGGATTCGGTATAACTGAACCGAATAGATAAATCTGAAAACAAAAGAAATTATTGCTAAAAGTGAAATATTTCACTAAAGACCCTTAAACGGGTCAAAGTAACGGATTCATAAAGAATTCGATAGTATATGAAAGCGATGGATATCGCTAAGTTAACTAAACTAGTGGAAAGAACGAGATTATGTTATTTCGAAGTTACACTATGTCACATGAGATATGTAGACAATTAGTAACCAAAAAGATGTTATTGTACCTTTCGGTAATACTAACGATTGGTAAAAAAAAAAAAAAAAAGGTATAGATATTGATTAAAAGACTTCTTGGCTCAAATACATTGAGTTTAAACTCAATGAATTATGTAATAAAAGGTTTCGAGGACGAAACCTCTCTAAGGGGGGTAGACTTGTAACACCCCGAAAACGGATTTGGCAATCAAACTCCGTTAATACTAAAAGACGGGTAAAGTACCGTTAGTAGTAAAAATAACCCGGTAAATATTTGGAATTAAATAAGAAATCCTAATATTAAATACAAGCAAAGCAACGTTTTAAGGAATCGAGTTTTATAAGAGCCCGAGTTAATGAGAGTTAAAATAAAACGGATTATAACTCCCGGGACCCACCAACTAACTAGGAGTATTAACCTAGTTAGTTAATGTCTTGACAAAATAGAACTAATGTGGTTAAGATACCCATTAAATAACTTGTGTAAAGTGAAGGGACTAGACATGGACAATTGAATTAAAGTTTCAATTAAATAAAGTAGTAAACACAAAACACACACATACGTGGTGTGTGTTCTGCGATTTCAACCAGACAAGGAGGAGGTCCCAAGCTTCAACCCTAAAACACAGAAATTCATCAAATTGAAGGGCAAATCAAGCCCGAATCAAAAATTGAGCATAGATTAGTGATCCTCATCACGAGAGGGTTACAAGGTATGTAAAATTTGGTGTTAATTCTCTGTTTGAAATTCTCATGAAATTGGGAAATCTGAATATTGATGTTGCATGTTTGTTTTATGATGATTTAGGAACAACTATAGTGTCTAGGGACAAACCCTAGACAAATACAAGTTGAATTCATGTGAAAATCTAGTAGAATCCATAAACACCATTGTAGGTGATTAGTGGGTTATGTAGATTGTGATGAACACTAGGAAATAGATTGTTAACCTAGTGTAATTTGACAATTTTGATGTGATTCCAGAAAATTTGAAGTTATCAACCTTGTAAGAAGGTTGATTTATGTGAAATTAGGGCTAAGAGATAAGCTAGAGACTTGATAAATAAACATGTAAAATTCTGTCCTTAAAGTGTTTGTTGAAATGCCTCAAAGAAGGCTCGAAACTAGAATTTTGTAGTTAAAGCACCTATTTGTGATGTTTTGGCTATTATGCAAAATGTGATTAAAAAGAGTTCTAAATGTGATAAACATGGTTAGAACTTTGGTTAAAAGGGTGGTCTAAAGATAACGCCTACCGGGTAATTAAAGAATGCTAAAACTAGTTGATGAACTCGAATATGCAATTAGTATATTAATGGGCATTTGACTTTTAAAAAGTCAAACTGACCTATAATACGATAAATGGTAATTTTTGATATGAAATGCGTAAGGTGGAATAATCGTATTAAATTATGATTAAACTAACCACCTTGAAAACGATGATGATAGTTTGACGCGTAACAAGCTAGGTGGAAGCTTGATGAGGGAGCGGGTCAAACGAATCAAGAAGGAAAGGAAAAGCGTAGTTCGGATACGAGGTAAGTAAAGCTTACGCCCTTTTACATTATGTACAAAATTACATAATTGCAAGTATTGTATTTAAATGCTACTAAGTGGTTGGTATAGAATGTTCCGACACGATTCAATGAGAGTCGGAACGAGAGAAATTGGTAAGAAATCATGAGTTATGGAAAAAGGGGTCTAATGGCAAAAATCCGAAATGGGTCGGATGAGCAAATTGGTAATTATTAACCATGTTTTGCTACTTATGAAGATGCTTGGTCATATAGGCCAAACGGGTCAAATGGCGTGATAACACCATTTGACTGTATCGACTGATGTGGTTGTCAAGTCTTGTGTTAACAGAAGCGATTAGCGATTCGGATACTTCCGTCGCCATAGAAAATGTGATAAAAAAAGGAGGTATAAATCGGGTCTATTTGTTGATCCGAGCCAGGTACGCATATTTATGTTGTAGTTAAAAGTGATATTTTGGTCGAATACTTGGAGAGAGTCCTTCATTGTAAAAGAAGGACCAAAATCGACCAAAATGCCCTTGTAGGCTAAATTGAACAAACAACCCTTAGAGGTTGTTTAGAAACGAGTCTTATGATTAAACAAAAGCTTAGAACGAGTATGAGTAGTGAAAGATGTAATTCTTGGGCCGAAAGACTCCATATGAGTCTTTGCCGTAAAATGATATTCCAAGGGGTAAAATTTGGAACACATAGATATCTACTTTAAATCCAACACACAATTAGTTGTGATGGAAGGATACTAGATAAGTAATATAGGTTACAATGCTAGAATAGAAAGAAAGCGATTTTTGAGCCTAAAAGTGCTTAAATACTCTTCATGGGTCAAAATAAGCATTTAAGCGTAAACGGGTTTTTATTATGTAAGAAACCCGTGATTTGAGAGTAATATGATAGAAGATATTGATATAATGAACTTCATGAGTTTAAAGATCAAATAAACAAGTTGGTGTGATAAAATGCATAAACGGGTCAAAATTGGGTAAAAGAGCGATAAGCCGAAGACCTAAAAGTCTGAAATTTTATTATGATGGATGTTGGATCTTAACTCCATAAGATGGAGAATTAAATTACGGACGCGTAGGAAAAAGAATCGGGTAAAACGGATCAATAACGAAGAAGTTATGGCCGTTTCCGTGAAATCAGGACGTGCTGGGAATCTGCAGCAACTGATAAGCAAGAGTCTGTGAAAACAAGGGCCTCGCGTAGCGCGAGACCCTGTCGCGTCACGCGACGCCCCCAACTCGAAAAAAATTGTTATTTTTGTTATATTTAACCCCTGTACTTGTTTGAACTTCATATCTAACCCCTGTACTTGTTTGAACATCATATTTGACTATCAAAACTAACTTTTAAGTTGGTTTTGATCATAGGTGATTGCCATGAGTGCCCGGATGAAGATCAAGCGACGAGCAAGAACCGAACACGATCACAAAATAAGCTTCCGCACTATGTATCGTTATTATGTTAAATGACGAATGTCGTTTCATTGTTTCTTTTAAGTGACGAACTTAATTACATTATGTTCTAAACTTTTAAATTGTAAAAGGTTTTAAATAAACCCGAAATTTCCAATGCATATGTAATCTTAATTACATGTTTATTTTCGTTAATTATACGAAAACTAGTAAAATAATAACTAGGGTGTTATTATAAACTTCTTGATAAGGAAAGGTACCTGCTATATTGTCATCATTCTGCATTATCTCCTGGGTGTTCCTCTGGAAGTCTCATGCATTTGTTCTCTTGGCCTCACCAGGCTTCCGTATAAGTTTTGGGCAGTTGGTTTTGATGTGCCCTTCCTCGTTACAATTATAACATGTCGCGTTCTTCAATTCCTTGCAATCTAAAGTTTTGTGACCCTTGGTCTTGCAAATTCCACACAATTTAGCACTTGGGTCAATCGTACATTTTCCAGAATGTTGTTTTCTGCAGTTACTGCATTTGGGCTTATTATTGAACTGACTCGAGCTTTTCCTAATCTCAGAATCTTTCCCGCGCTCGGAGCTTCCCTTCTTCTTCTTGTTATATTGATGAGAGTTTTCCTCCTCTCTTTCTCTTCTTCCCTCGCCAGAAGCCTTAACAGACTTAATTCTGATTGCATCTAAGGTGAGAGATAAGGATAAGTCCACCGCGGACCTATATGTGGTTGGCCTAGATGCTTTAACATTTCCTTTTATCTCTGGTGCTAGGCCTCCAATGAAACGCGTTATGCGTTTAGGTTCAGGGGTGACTAAATAAGGAACTAGGCGGGACATAGTGTTGAAACTTGTCACGTATGCCTGACAATCCAAATTCTCCATGACCAGAGTCAAGAAGTCTGATTCTATCTTTTCTACCTCATGCTGAGGGCAATAGTTTTCCTTGACTAATGCAACAAATTGATCCCAAGATAAGTTGTAGAGTAGAACCTTTCCCGTGGCTTGGAGCAATGATCTCCACCATGCCAACGCTTCTCCTTTGAATGATTGTGAAACAAATTTCACAACATCTTGCTCCGCACAACCGCTGATGTCAACAACAGCGTCCATCTCATCGAGCCATGTCATGCAATCGATGGCCCCTTTTTCTCCTGTAAAGTCTCTGGGCTTGCAGGAGACAAAATATTTATATGAGCAGGTCTTAACTGGTGCCTCTTGATGAAACACAACCTGTCTAGACGGAATACTCCTTTGATTTGACAAGTCATGAACATCGTCCTCCCTCAACTCATGTGTTTTAGAAGGGGGCTTACTACGAGCTACAGATAGAGTCTTAGAGTGGGTATCATTTGATTCATCATACTGTCTGTCAAGAGCTCGAGTAACAGCATAATCTATTATCGCCTGCAGTTCTGCTCCAGTTACATTAATTCTGGTAGCATCATTGTTCTCCTCCATGTGGCTGTTAACTTCATCTAATCCAGCCATGTAGCTTGATGGCTACATAAACATTGACAATGATTTATTCAGAGGTTATTATGGAATCATCATTTTTGACGATTCATCAACCATGGTAATATAAACCATATTGGTTAACTTGTTAGTTATATTTAATTAGTATTTTCCATTATAGTTTATCCTAGTTATAAAATATTAAGGATATTAAAGTGGCGCAAAAAGGCCTAGTCACAAGGACAGTTTTAAATTTGATAAGCCATGATTTCAGAGAATCGAGGCATTAAGGTTTGAATCAAAGTTCATTACCTTATCTTGACAGGGAGTTGTAGGCTTCAACTGTCTTTTGTCTTTTAGGACAATAGATATAGCCCGTGGGCATTTCCCTTCTGAGGGATGGTTATAATATGATCATCTTCTCAGATGCTATAAGTCGAGATCGTATGGATCCTACCGACTATTATGCTTGGACCTGGTCCAACATTTTTTTTTAGACAGGAGGTCAAAGACCACCACTGTCGTTGCTTATCGGACAACAAGTTTAGCCCGTAGGCACTTCATCACTATCGGATGTTTATAATATGATCATCTTATAGGATGACACAAGCCATGATTTCTAAATCACTAGGCTAGATAAGAAAATTGGAAGAATCCAATATAAGGATGACTGTTGTGATTTTCTCGAATCACAATTGTCAAGAGTGCTAACACGTTCTTAGGTGTTAACAAGGATTTGAATCTCTTGAATAGGTCTTACCATCTTGGCCATGTCAAAAATGACACGTGGCTAGGTCTTGTCCTTTTTAGATTTTTCCATTTTATTATAATGGTAAATCTTATAAAAGGAATGTGAATGAAAATTTTGAAGTTAATTATTCCACTATAAATTTAAAAATACAGATGTGCCCTAGACGGGACTTGAAAGGAATCATGTTGTCCTCGAAGGGACTGAAAGATAAATATAACCTTATAAGGACTATCGAAGAAACGATCTGCAGCAAAAGGAGTTTCCTCTTCATTTTATGTCTGAATGCTTTCTCCTTGGTTGCACGTTTCACCCTGGCCGCGGTACGAAGCTCAGCATTTCAAGGCTCCGGATGTGGAGAATTTCTAATACAGCTTCTTCGCTTGGCGACGTATCCAATATATATAAAAATTGGAAGCAAAAATTTCCAGATTAGGATTGAGAATATTCCTATGTTAAGTCTAGACTCAGAAGGTCAAGGAACGTGCTAATGTGTCATTGAGATTAAACACAAAAGGCTAGTGTTTAATTCACTCAATGTTGGCTCTGATACCAACCTGTCACACCCCGATTTCCACGTGTCACCGGTGGGCCCGGTGGGGAGTATCGTGACGTAGTTGAGATCATCATAGTTAAACAACACAATATATAAATGCACAGTGGAAGCAAAAGATAAATATATTACATTCCGAATATAAAGTAATATCAAAGTATTACAACGGAAAGTAAAAGATCCACAGGCGGATCAAATAAAAGAAAACTGTTCAACAGACTTCAGGCATCTAGAACTTGCAAGATTCCTTATTAACGCCCGGAGCTTCCAGCCAATTTCGTTCAGTACCTGTCACTTAACCTTTTTGGAAAATACGTCAGTTTACACTGGTAAATACAATTAACCGACTCGTTTTGAAAATGTTTAAAAATTTGGTTTGAATGCACAAGGCACAAACATTCTTTTATAACCTGGGACAACTTTATTAATAAAAATCTTGTATCCGATTTACATGGTTGTCCAACATTTAGGGCCGGTGATTTTACAATACAAGCCGGTCAAGATTAATCGACACACCATAAATATAACTCACAAGAAGACATCCTTACGAGTGAGTATATCTTTTACATACGCAACAGGAGGTGTTATGCCTACACCTTGTGCTTAAGTTATGGCCATTCACTTTTTAAATGAGCCAAGGATATCCAGGACACGGTCATTAACCCCCAATGTTATTTGTTATCAATCAATACAGATTAAAACGGGATTATGCAATTTAATTGTCACACCCTGGCTTTGCGGAAGCGTGGTTAAATTGGTGTGACTTCTTAATACCATAGCTTAACCATAACAAGCTATATGAAATAAAACCATGCAAGATCATCCATTTAATTAAGTTTTGAAAACCAAATACAACAACATTTGTCTTAACAATCACAAACATCAACATGACATAAACACAGTTTAAGGACTGTGACTTGTCCAGGAAAGAGTCACATTCCCCAAACCCGGATGACCTCGTAACTAGTGCAGCGGGAAAACGTGTCATACCGCGCCAGATCCTTTAATTCCCTGAAATACATGTAAGTTGAAAAATCAACAATAATGTTGAGCGAGTTCATGTGTTTAGTATGTGCGCGCGAATAAACCTTTGTAATCATTGCAAGTATGAATGTTTTGTGAACTCTGGTATGAAAGCAAATAAGGAAACATATCAGTTATTGTGTATCCACATGGTCCAACCTGCGGGCGCATGGGAGGGGATAGGACAAGGTCACCACATGGTCCAACCTGCGGGCGCATGGGTGGTGTTACGACAAGGTCACCACATGGTCCAACCTGCGGGCGCATGGGTGGTGTTAAGACGGGGTCACCACATGGTCCAACCTGCGGGCGCATGGGTGGTGTTAAGACAAGGTCACCACATGGTCCAACCTGCGGGCGCATGGGTGGTGTTAAGACGGGGTCACCACATGGTCCAACCTGCGGGCGCATGGGTGGTGTTTGTTATGCTCAAATAGGCCTATCACTCGTATCCCTCGATCGTACTACGAGGACTAATGTTCTTAAGGGTTCACCTACCCAATCACATAACCTAACAGTTCCTTCCTTAGCTGACCATACCATGTAAGAAACATTCGTAATCATAGTAACATGTATTTCACCCCCGCAGTTAAAAACTGAAAACAGTTAAGAGAAAAGGGGGACATGAACTCACAGTGAAGCGTCTCTACCAAGTACTCCAAATCAGGCAGCTGTGCGACGACCTACAGGTGCTAATTTCTATTAGACGGACGGTTGTGCCTTAGCTTTATAGTTTAAGTCTTTAGGAAATAGTTAGACAACTATTTCGTGTTTACATTCTGTATATACTTGGTAGTTATTCTCCTTCCCGAGGATGGGGGATTCAATACATGTGCGTTCAAATTATATCATTAAGTCTCACTTAATATATATACATATTTCCAATTCCAAAATATTTTTTCTCCAATAATGCGTTGTTAAAATACGCGTTCATAAATATTTCCGTAAGTGCGTAAGTTACGTTTTTAACAATCGAGTGGTAATATAATTACCGGTGTAACTTATATATTTATGGTGAAAGCGTTCGTATTATTTTGGATCCGTTAACGTTCGTAAATATTATTTTTACTCTAAAAATAATATTTATGTATTTTCACAAAATAATCATAAACAGTGTGTGAAAATTATATATTTATCACGTTAAATTTTGTGAAAACCCCACCTCCGAATATTTAGCAAATAAAGTCATGGCGAAATTTATATTTCGAAAACATGTCAAAAATAATTCTAACACTTGTAGTGTAAATAGTTCTAAGTGTTAGGTTTTTAGAAAAATTTCGCCAGAGTTTCCTCTGTAACTGGAGGTGGCCACGCTTTCAAGCGTATCATTTTCTTTTGTAAATTAAATCAACAATTTCCTTCCATTCAATCAAAACAATAATCAACGCATCAACTAGTCAATATTTATGTACATCGTAAAGATTGCATGAACTTGTAGTTTTTCCAAAAATATGAAGTAAATCCCATTACTTTTAGTGGATCTTTATATAAATCAATCCGGTTTCGTAAAAGTCTTGTTTTTAAAGAAACTCCATCTTTACAACTTTTTGTCAACCTTTACAAAAATAGTTATTTTGTCGAAACTTTGTGTTACACAAGTGTTTACACACTTGTGTGTTCTAAAAACCATTCTTGTTAGTGTAAGATCTGTCCTTTAAAGTATGTTTCCTCTTGACACTTGGTCCTTTGAAAATACCACTTGCAGATACGTAGATCTGCTAGTTTTAAACACTATTGTACAAACTAAAACACTTTTACACAAGTTCATGATTCTTGTGTGGTAGAGTTTCATCTTCTAACCCTTGTTATACTTAAACAAGCTTTATGTCATAATCCAAGATCATGACTAAACCGGGTTAAATGATGATCCGAGCTACCACAACATAGATCGGGTCTAAATAATCACAAATTTCAATTACCACAACATTTACACAACTAGTGAGCTATTAACCACCATTTTTAGTGTTTTTAGTAGACTTTAAAGCTTCAACTTGTAAGTTAACGAGTTTTAACCGTCATAAATCGTATTAACCACTTTAAAATAGTTTAAGAAGATGATTTTAGCAACATACCACTAGCTCGAGGCTAGGGAAGAATCTTGACGAAAATGGCGTGGATAAAGGCAAGATAAAGAGGTCCTTCAAACTCCGAGTGCGCCAAGCCTCCTAATACGTGATCCTTGAAGCTTGTATGATGTTGGAATGTGAAGATCAAAATCGAAAATATGATGGATGATATAGGGGTGTGTGGCCGTGAGCTTTCTAGAGAGAGAGAGGGAGTTTTGTTTTGTGGTTTGTGAAGAGATGAACTTGATGTGTTTAGGCTAGATCTTATAGACAAAACCTTGTGTAATTAACCAATGGTTACTATGTCTTATAGATATTAGACATGGAGGATTATAATAACCAACAAAGTACAAGGGTGTCCCCCCTCATGGGGACGGTTTGAAAAAGGGGGGGGGTCTCTAGTTCATTTCCAACTAATCTTTAGTTATTAGTTAGGTTAAACTAAGTTAGTTAAGTGTTTAACCCGGTTACTAGTGTGTTGCGTTATAGCGGGTGTTAGGGTATTCAGGGACCCTAACTGGCTCAGAAAAAGATAAACAATGAAAATGACAATATTTTCATGCTCCGGGTATAGTCCGGTTGTTCGGTTGGATAGTAATTCGTTAAAGTGCTTAACAAAGCTTTAAAGTGTCGTCATAATTATTTTTAGTGACACAACTTATTTCTGACACTTTGGAAAGTGTCTAGTAACATTTTTCTCAAATTTTGGCACTTTATTAGTTAGCTAAATGCTGAATTGTTTAATAAAGTGCTGAGTTTTGTGCTTAGAGCACGTTTTAGGCACATCCAGTCATGGTAACTTATTCCTAGAGACGCAGTTCTACAACCCTTGTATCCCTACACTCACCACTAGTGTAGTAAAATATTTCTGGCTCATACCGGCCTTAGAGGCAGTGTCTGCCTGATGCTGGCTTATCAGCATGTTCAATAGGTTATCCATTCATGTGCTACTGTGCTTTTGTGCATCATGTTTGTCACTAGGGTTCAACATGTAAATAATGTAGTGACGATAAGTAAAGTATGATGCAGGTAAGTACATGTATCAGTAATCAAGTAGCAGTTTATCCACAAGTTCAAGTAAGCACAGTAATTAAGCAGTAATTAATTATTAATTAAGTTGTACGGATACCTGGTTTAGTGAGGGTTGTCACCTTAATCATCTCCGATTAAAAGGTTTCTACACCCGACCAAGCGGTATTTTTATAATACCGTATCCCAAGCCCGTATAAGGGAAAATAAGTTAAAAGTATTTACCTGAGCTAGCAAAAGCAATTTATACTCAGCCGTATATTCTAATCAGCAAGCACAAGTACTTCTACTTGGGCTCTCAATCTGGAACGAAGGTTTTATTAACCTATTAGATTCCTAACGGGTCTTATTTAAGTCGTAACTTAGACCGGTTAGTTTTAAGGAAGGTTTACGGTTCAAACGCATGATTAAGCGAAGACCGAAATAGAATGTGATTTAGACCCGACAAGTTTGAAGACTTGTATAATATGGGTAAACTAAACACATTCTGGATTTTGAGATAAAAAGGATAAGTTTTGACCCGATTCGGCTAATTTATGCAAACTAGTTACATAAACTGAACCGAACGCGTAAGAAGTGTAACGGGTAACCATAAGAGTCATAAACAGGTTTCCTAAGTTAACATGCCTTAAATATGTTGTGATATCAGTATGATACCTTCCATTATGCTCAAAACGAGTTTTATCCCATATTAAGCCCCGAAGGGGTATTTTGGTCATTTTAAAGATTATAAAAGGGATTAAATTATCTTCTGTGATCCGGGTCTGAATAAATCAATAAAATAATTTATTTTAACAGGTTACCTCAGTTGGTAATAAGTCTTATGTGACAAAAAATGTTTTTAAACTCAAACTATGCGTATAATACGCGTATAAAGCCGTTTTAAGCTATTTACGGGTTAATATAGGATTCTTAGTTTTCTGATCAGTTCAACAGGTTCAAAACACTCCATTTATTATTTGAAATCAGTAGCAATTGGATTGGTGTCAAAAGGATCAAGGGCATTTTATGGCCGAAAAAGGGCATATTCGGTATTTACCGAATCAAGGCACTAATCCTAGCTTATGATCAGTTTAAAAATAATTAAAAATCTTCAAAAATCCCAAACTATTATATTACATCAGTGGGTAAAAGGTTTGGTGTCAAAAATTGGGTTTAGATAGGCTTTACGCTAATGACTCCGTTTAATTACTAAGAAGCGTTCTAATTACGTCATTAAGCATAACTCCTAATCTAGACCTCTAACTGATGTGAAAATTTAGGGACATGTTTTATAATCAGTAACAAAGATTATTGTACTTTCACATTTCCAAAATTCTCGTTGCATGGTCATAAGGGCATTATGGTCCATATTTAAGCACTTAACGGAAACGTCGGACAATTAAGGATTTAAGTGGTATAAACGCAGAGGGTTATACTATCATGTAACTAGGTCCTAATGGAACTTTAATGCATGTCTAAACCTATCAAAACCGGGTCAGAACTGAAGTCAAAGCAAAAGTCAAACTTTTGCGTCTTTCGGTTCCGAATCGGTTCAAAACAGAAAGTTGTCGAATCAAACAAGCTTAGATAAGTTCTTATGCTTATTATCAGGTTATATGAATGATAAAATAGGTTACACGACTTTTACATCGTTGATTATGCGTTAAATCAAAGTTTACGTTTCTGTTGACTTTTTCTAAACATCTTTGACTCGACAAATGACCTAGTTAGGATGGGAATCAGTGGGTGCCCTTTTAAGGGTTTAAAGCCCACATAATTACCAACTTATAACTATCTTAAGTTTGCCTAATCGCTGGACCATTAGCGATTAATCGTTAAGTCAAACCGTAATTACGACGGTTTGACTTTTAAGCTATAAACTAATCCAAACTGAAGGGTCAAGGGTTCTTACACAAGTCTAATGAACGATTTGGAAAGCTTAGAAGATGGCCTTTATCTCCAGAATGATCAGAAGTTGAAGTTGTGCATGAATGATCAAACTTGCAAAATAATGAAGCTTTATATAGTTTTCACGGTTGCTCAAGATGGTGCCATGCATGTCTAGGATTGTCACCAGATGCATACATGTGCCCCCTAGAGCCTATAAACCAGTTTAGGACGCCCATGGTATGCCAAAATGGCATTTTGAGTCGGTTACAAGGCTGGACAGACACCTGCCTGTTTTTTCTGCAACTGGGCATCGCACGCGGCCCACGTAAAGATCTTCATGATCTTACGCGGCCCGCCTTAGACCTCCGGTTCAGGTTTTAAACTTTCCTTTATTGCACTTTCAGTCCTCGGTCCTCCTAAACGTCGCTTTCACTTTCATTCTTGCATTTTAAACCTTTAATATTCACATTTAGGGGCTTTAACACTTATACCATCTTTGTCAAGTCCTCGGGTAACTTTGTGATCACCCGAAAAGCCCTAATTTCATCGTTGACGCATCTAACCCCTCGCACACGAATTTTATCATAACTTTCTCATACGATAACGAAACTTGGTGAAATTTTTATCACGCATTCTAGTGAGCATAATTAATCGTTACAAAGCTTCGGGTTTGTTAAAAGGTCACTCAGAGGTATACTTTAAACATGTTGACATATTTAACCCTTGTCGTTTGAAATTCCTCACTTTCTTTCACAATTAGCTTCGTACGATCCATGATTTATTCGTTTAAGGTTATAAACATCATGTAGGGTTATAGTAAAGTATATTTATCCCTTGTTGACATTTTGAACCCTTATATTCACATACTTTCCATGTTTGTCAACTTTAGTCCCTCTAGAGTATACTTTCACACGTTCAAGCTTATGACACGTGTCAATACATTATAGGACGTAAATTTTCGGGGTGTTACACTTATTAAACACACTAGTAAGTTACTACAAGTTATTATAAAAGTTCAAGTTCATGTTGTTGTGTAAATTGCATGATTTTGGCACTTGGTAAGTGTTGATTGAATTGTTAATTGTTTGGGATGATTTTAAAAGAAAATGATATGCTTTGAAAGCATGGAAACCTCCATTTTTAAGGGGTAACTATGGCAAAATTTTTGTAAAAATTAAATACTGAGAAAAAATATTTTAAACAATTATTTACAAGTATATTTTAACGTTGATTTTTCATATAAGAGTTTGCCATGATTTTTGTTACAAAAAGTATAAATATTGGAGGTTGGTTTTTGTAAATAAAAAAATGACTAAATATGTATTTGAAAGATATATATTTAGAAGACACATGTGTGTGATTATTTGTATACTTTGTGTATTAGTTATATTATTTTAGGACTTGAAATAATATAACTTAACAAAATACCAAGAAAATTCAATCCAAAATATTACCAAAAATCTCAAGGAATAAATATACAAGTTACACACATAATATTGTGATACCGAACGAAAGAATGTAACTTACAAAATATTCCGGAAAATACATTTATAAGAATATTTTTGGTAAATTGTATTTTGGATACAAAGAAATGAAAATATGATTTTTACGATTGTCACAAAGTTATATCATATTTTGACAAAAAGGAAATATATAATTTTTGGTGAATAAAAAAATATATATACATGTCTCCATGGAATTATTAGAAAATATATTATTTTTGGAAAAAAATATATATTTTCTTGGATAAACTTGAAATACATTATTTATGGATAAAAATAAGTTTATAGATATTTTCTAAAGTTAGACTTGAAAATATATTATTTTGGAACTACAAATATTTTTGCCAAAAGGAAAAATTATAAATAATTTTTCTAAGTAATAATTCTTAAATATATATATATATATATATATATATTGGGAAATATATATATTAGTGGACTTTTATTAGAAATAATATTCTGAAAAGTTTAACACAAAATTAAGTATAAGAATACTTAACATTACAAGGAAATACGTATTCTCGTACGTATAAATCCACACCGGAATACGACACCGATACATGGCAAAAATATACAAATACAAATATACCCATCCTTGGGAAGGAAGTACAAGAATAAATACTTGGGAAGTATTAAAAATAGGATATACTGTTTTAACGATTATTCCAAAAATTAATTCGAGTTAAAATATTAATTATTTTAACAAATAGTTGCATAACTTGGGATGATACCGAAGACATAAAAGAAACGTAACTCAAAAACATTAATACTAAGACAAGGCACGACCAGTTCGTCTAATAGACATTAGTACATTGTAGGTAGTCATGTTTGCTGAAGGAACTTGAGTTACGATTATTGAAGACGCAAGACAGTGAGTTCATGTCCCCCTTTTCTCTTAACTTTTTTCAGTTTTATAACTTCGGGGGTGAAGTACATGTTTCAAATGATTACAAAATGCTTTCAAACAAATACAATTGGTATGGTTAGCTATGGAAAGTACAGTAGATCATGTGAATGGGTAAGCGAACTCTTAAGACCATTAATCCTCGTGTTAGGACCGAGGGACATGAGTGATAGATCTATTTGGGTGTAGCGAGCCCACACCCATGATGTCACACCCCTTTCTAAGGCGGAAGCACGAGGTGTGATCTTGAAAGGTTCTCATTTCATACGAAAGGTAAACATACTACATGCTCGTAAAATAACTCCAAATGTCATTATCATTGCATAATTAAAACATAACATAGGTTAAGTGTTTACATCACAAGACAAAATATTGTCTGAAAAGTTTACAACTTTATTTAAAAGACGAACATCGAGGACTTCTTATATCCCACATAGGATGAAATATAATAACCAATTCCCACAAAACAGGCATCGGAGTCTTGACACAAGATAGCTAAAAACATAAACAACATCCAAGAGCAAGAGTAAGACCGCGCGCACATCCACTTTAGTTACATGAAATACATGTGAGTTTTTGGAAAATCGTCAACATAATGTTGGTGTGAATTCATGCAGTTTTTGTATTGAACGTTTATATACTTGAATGAAAACATGGTATGGAATTTTTATGAAACAAGTATTTCTGTAAATGTAAGGAAATCGAGATCGCTAATGGTTTGCAAGGCCATTAACATGTGACACGACATAGGAAGCATCCAAACCATACGCATTTTTAGTTGTCGAATCCATGACTGTCGATTCACGACTAGAGACACAAAAGCACTACTTGGTAAAAGGGTGGCCAAGAGTGTGGTTGCCTGAAACCCATTAGATCTAACCTTTTGTTCCGCGGTCTTGGTATGTAACTGATTAATGGTGCTTATGGCACCCTATTCGTGACATGATCTAAAGTATCATTCCTTAGTTTTTGTATTCAACATACCATAACACATGTATTTTCCCCAAGTTTAGAAAACAAGTAAAAGTTTAAAAGTGGGGACATGAACTCACAACTTTGTGTATCCTGCGCCATAAACTTCACCGGTTGGCTTTATAGCATCGTGACCTATAAGTGTTTTATTAACGTTAGTCACTACACTTGTATCGCACAAGTACAAGTCACCATATTTTATGTATGTGTTTTTTATTGTTAAAAATAATTTATATATTTAACTATGTATCTTACTTATATTATTTTCCCAAAAATAAATATAAGTATTTTGTATTTTTCACCAAAAATCAAGACTTTGATTCTTATTACTTTCCGGAATTATATTTCTTGAAAATAATATATTTTTAAGACTCGTGTGAAATATACATATTTTGTCATGCTATAAATTATATATGTGTTTATTCTTGTTATCCACCCGAATTATATATTTTCATCCCAAAAATATATTTTAAGTTCATAACTTGTCCAAGTTAAATAATGTGTTAAGAAATATATTTTCATAAATATATTTTTTTGTATTTGTCCATGTGCTTCTAATTATTCTCATGTATTTAGTATGTGTACTTTCAAGTCCTAATACACTACTACATATAATACACATAATATACACTTAGCACAAGATTTAAATACATATATTTTTCCAAAAATATACATACTTAATAATAATTTTATCTTGAAGAAATAATTATTTCTTAACTTGTAATTTCTTACAAAGATTAGGGAAACCTTGGTAAATATTTTTAGGTGAATTTTTAGGGAATAAGTTTCACCAAAACTTATATTTTCTAAGTGTCAAAATTTTATAAAATTTTTGACATAGTTTCCCCTAAAAATGGAGGTTTCCCATGTTTTCAAAACATGTGTTTATTTTCTTTTTAAAATCATCACAAACAATCAACAACTCATTCAACACTTACCAAGTGCCAAAATCAAGTAATTTTACCTAACAACATGAACTTGAACTTTCATAAAAACTTGTAGTAAGTTGGTAGTGTGCTGAGTAGGTTTAGTTGTCCTTTAAAAAGTGGTTATTTGTTTATAAATCTTATTCTTGTAAAGTTTAGTCTTTTACAACTTACTAGATGATTTTTCCAAAAATCATTCTTTTGAATTTTTCTTGTTAACAATGTGTTTTTACGCTTGTTTCACCACTAGAAACATTTTTAGTTTCTTTAAAAACAATGTTTATGTAAATCTTGTGGCTTAACTTAGTTTCTTGAGAAAACTAGTTTTGAAATCATCCAAGTTTATGTGTAGTAATCATGTTACATGTTTCATTATTCTTAAAATCATTTTCATTCTTCAAGTTCATGGGAAACATAAAGTATGATGATCTTAGTCTTTCACAAGATCACCACCTTAACTTACTAGATCAAGTGTTAAATCACAATCTAGTAGGTTTCATATGATGTCTAACATCACTAACACATATAATCAATCATCAAGAAATAAAACAACACCAAACAATATGTATTCTTATGTTATTAAGCTTTATGTGAAGGTTCTTCTTCTTGTTCATTATAATTCTTCATGATTAACAACATACTACATCTTTTAACCAACTAAATGAGAAGTAAAATTAAGTGACAAGAAGCTTACTACTAGCACAAGGGCTAGGGAAGAACACAAGGAGATGAAGATGACAAAAGTGATGGATAATAGCAAATGAGAAGGGTCCTTGAAGTTCCAAAGCCACCAAGCTTCTTGATGTTGCTCCTAGCACCTTGTGTACACCTTGGAATGGACAAATGATGATGATGGTGGGTGGTTGTGGTTCGGCTGAGAGCCAAGGGAGAGGGAGGAGAAAGATGGAGGTGTGTTGGTGTGAAGAAGATGAAGTGAGGTCTTGATCTTATAACCATGTTTATGATTTAACCAAAGGATAATGTATCCTCTAAGTACAATACATAATCTCTACTAAATCAAATAAGATCATATGATATCTAGTAAGATCAAGTAAAAATCTTGATGGTGGGCCACCTTGTAACCGTCCCAACAAGGGGGGGGGGGGGTATTAGTTGTGGTTTAATGGTTAGTTATGTTAACTAGTTAGAACTTAAGTGTAATAGTTAATGTTTATGCATATTATGTGTTATTTAGTGTGTTAGGGTGTTCGGGGATCATAACTAGCTCAGAAATATTAAAACAATGCTTCTAGTGTAATTTTGGTGTTTCGGGTAGTGTCCGGTTGTTCGGTTAGATACCGGTTTGTTAAAGTGCTAAATTATACTGTTTAATGTCCTTTATGTACCCTTTTGTGACAGTTTCAATTCCCGACACTTTGTAAGTTATTTTGGACAATAAAACATAAATTCTGCATGATATTTCAGTGTTAAAATGCTGATTAGAGCTTAATTATTGCTGAAATATGTAAAATTCAGCATTTAATGTGTGTTTCGGGTGCTTTTTAGTGCATAGAGTAGCTTCCGGAAAGTTTATATGTTAACCCTTGTATCCATACTTGGGTTTTAATGTATTTTAGATGTTGGACCTACTCCTAGGCCCTAATTCCATTATCTGACTGCTTTCTGCAGAGTTGCTAACACAGTGTGTCTTACCGGTGAGTTTACTAGTCTTTCTGACGCAACGCTAACAGTAATGCATAAAGCAATATTTGAAGTATAAAACGTTCATGAATTCACAAGTATAGCATGAAATCAGATAATGTTGACATTTAAGAACATAATTGTAGATATTAAATAATAATTAAACTGTACGGAAATTACCGGTTTTGTGCCAGTTGTCGCAGTCTCCCCCCGTTAAAAGAATTTCGTCCTGAAATTCGGGCTGAGCTATCTCTCGCAGGAGTTTTCTTGAACAGGTGGGGGTACTTGTCTTTAAACTGGTCTTCACGTTCCCACGTGTACTCGGGCCCGTGCTTAGAGTTCCAACGTACTTTGACAAGCTTAACACTACTCCTCCGGGTCTTGTTGACTTTCCAGTCTGTAACCTCAACGGGTTGTTCTGTAAATCGAAGTGTGTCGTCGATATGCACTTCATCCGCAGGGATGATCACTGTTTCTTGGGTTGGACTCCTCTTGAGGTTGGGCACATGAAAAGTATCATCTACTCCGTTAAGTTCTTCTGGTAATTCCAACTTGTAAGCCATGGTACCAATTCTTTCCAAGATCTTGAATGGTCCGATGTATCGTGGATTCAGCTTTCCACGTTTTCCGAATCTTACTACGCCCTTCCAAGGTGAGACCTTCAACAAAACTCTGTCTCCCACCTCGAATTCTAAAGGTTTCCGTCTTCGATCAGCGTAACTCTTTTGTCAATCTCGAGCCACCTTAATGCGCTCTCGGATCTGCATAATCTTGTCGGTTGTTTCTTGAACAAGTTCAGGACCAACCATACGTTTGTCTCCAGCGTTTGCCCAACATAATGGCGAGCGGCACTTGCGGCCATATAAAGCTTCAAACGGTGTGGTTTTTATGCTCGTATGGTAACTGTTATTGTCGGAAAACTCAACTAAAGGTAGGTGAGTATCCCAGCTGCTGCCTAGGTCCATAACACATGTGCGAAGCATATCTTCTAGCGTTTGTATGGTTCGTTCGCTCTGGCTGTCGGTTTGCGGATGGAAGGTCGTGCTTAGATCTAGTTGAGATCCAAAGGCATCCTGGAAGGATTGCCAGATCCTCGAGACAAAACATCTATCTCTATCCGAAATAATTAAAATAGGCACTCTTTGACGTGCCACGATTTCCTTCAGGTACAGCTCAGCAAGCTTTCCAGTGCTATCCTTTTCTCGGATCGGTAGGAAATGCGCAGACTTTGCTAACCGATCGACTATCACCCATATCATATCATGCCCTCTAGGGGTCCTGGGTAATTTCGTTATGAAGTCCATTGAGATTTGCTCCCACTTCCACATGGGTATCTCGGGCTGCTGCAGTAGCCCAGATAGTTTCTGATATTCAGCCTTAACCTTAGCACAGTTTAGTCACTTTCCAACATAGATAGCAACATCGCTTTTAAGCCTTGGCCACCAATAGTATTCCTTCAAGTCTTGATACATTTTGTCCGATCCTGGGTGGATCGAGTATCTTGACTTGTGAGCTTCATTAAAGATTACTTCTCGAATACCGCCATAGAGCGGAACCCAAATACGCCCCTTAAAGTATAAGGTTCCCTCTTCGTTTGGCACCAAATTCTTCTGCATGCCCCGGAGGTATTCAGCTCTATGATTCTCCCTCTTAAGGGCTTCTTCTTGTGCGTCATGAATGCGTGCAGTGAGGTTCATCCGAATAGTCATTTCCAATGCCCGAACTCTTAGGTCTTAACCCTTTCTTTTCGACTTAAGGCGTCTGCTACTACGTTTGCCTTTCCAGGATGGTACTTAATCTCACAATCATAATCATTTAGCAGCTCGACCCATCGTCGATGCCACATGTTTAGTTCCTTCTGATCAAGTATGTGCTGCAGGCTTTTGTGATTTGTGAAGATTGTACATCGAGTACCATATAAATAGTGTCACCAGATCTTTAAAGCGAATACAACCGCGCCTAGCTCCAAGTCGTGCGTGTTGTAATTCCTTTCATGCACCTTCAACTGTCTTGAGGCGTAAGCGATGACTTTTTGGCGTTGCATGAGCACGCAACCCAAACCTTGACGTGAAGCGTCGCAGTATACCACGAAGTCTTCAGTGCCTTCGGGTAAGGATAGTATCAGTGCATCGTATAGCTTGTTTTTGAGCAGTTGGAAGGCTTCTTCCTGCTTATCACCCTGTCGTACTTCTTGTCTTTCTGCGTAAGGGTAGTCAGCGGTTGAGCTATCTTGGAGAAATTCACGATAAATCGTCGGTAGTAGCCCGCTAAGCCCAAAAATTGTCGAACTTCAGTTGGGGTTTTGGGGGCTTCCCAATTCTTTATTGCTTCTACCTTGGCTGGGTCTACATGAATGCCCTTCTCGTTCACAACGTGACCAAGGAACTTTACTTCGCGAATCCAGAATTCGCACTTTGAGAACTTTGCATAAAGTTTCTCTTTCTTCAGTAGTTCCAAAATGGTCCTGAGGTGTTGCTCATGCTCTTCTCTCGTTTGCGAGTAAATCAGGATATCATCGATAAATACAATCACGAATTTATCGAGATATGGTTTGTAAACACGGTTCATCAGATCCATAAATACCGCTGGCGCGTTCATCGGTCCAAATGGCATCACAAGGAACTCGTAATGCCCATAACGTATTCTGAATGCAGACTTTGGTACGCTCTCCTCTTGGATCCTTAACTGATGGTATCCCGATCGAAGGTCGATCTTGGAATTGTAGCTCGATCCTTGCAATTGATCAAATAAGTCGTCAATCCTCGGTAGTGGGTACCGATTCTTGATAGTGAGCTTATTCAGTTCTCTGTAATCGATACACATCCACAGTGTTCCATCCTTCTTCTTCACGAAGAATACTGGAGCTCCCCAAGGTGAGACGCTTGGCCTTATGAATCCTTTATCCAACAATTCCTAGAGTTGTGTAGATAATTCTTGCATCTCAGATGGTGCAAGCCGATAGGGTGCCTTGGCTACAGGAGCGGCTCCTGGAACCAAGTCTATATGGAATTCGACTTGCCGTTGCGGAGGTAGTCCTGGCAGATCTTCGGGAAAAACATCAGGGAATTCCTTCACCATAGGAATGTCTTCGAGTTTTGGCTCCTCAGCCTTCTTATCTACAACGTGCGCCAGGAAAGCAACACATCCTTTCCTTAAGCACTTCTGCGCCTTCATACAATTGATGATTCGCAGAGGCACGTCTTGTTTTTCTCCATGCACGATGAGAGTTTCATCATTCTCCAGAGGGATGCGAATGATTTTCTCGTGACAAACAACTTCAGCTTTGTTCTTGGATAACCAGTCCTTTCCGACTACTATATCGAAGCTACTCAATTGAATAGGTAAGAGGTCGATGTTAAATCTTCGCTCACCAAGTTCTAATGTGCAACCTCTAACAACTTCGCCCGATTCAACAAGTTTACCATTGGCTAGTTCTATGGAATAAGGAATATCTAATCTACTAGATTCTATTCCAAGCATACGTTTAAATTCCACAGACAAGAAGCTATAATCAGCAACAGTATCAAATAGTATGGATGCAAAGTGATTGTTAACGAGAAACGTATCGGTGACCACATTAGGGTCCTCGCGTGCGTTCCTTGCTCCAATCACGAATGCTCGAGCCTGGGCATTGTTCTCCTTTGGGCAATCTTTCTTGAAATGGTGCTTACTTCCACAACCAAAGCATCCTTGGTTCTGCCCAGCTCCATTACCATTCCGGTTACCATTGCCATTGCCATTTCCACCACCGTTTCTATTACCAGCACCGTTTCAGTTTCCATTCCCGTTCCTATTACCACCTCCATTTCCATTTCCCCAACAGTTCTCGGTATGGTGACCTAGTTTTCCACACTTGTCGCATTTTGGAATGCGACAAACTCCTTCGTGATGTCGCTTGCACTGGTTGCAAATGGGCAAAGTGCCCTGGTATCCCCTGGTAGGAGCGTCATTCATGGCTGCATGAGTTCTCGCCTCCTGTGGTGGATTGGGGTCGCGCTTCTTATTGTTGGAACCCTTATTGTTACGTGTCGCTTGATTCAGGCTCGAATGCTTCCTTTTCTTGTCACCAGACGACTCAGCATGTGTCTCGGTCTTTTCAGTTGGGCTCAGCGATAACTTCTTCATACGTACAGCATCTTCAGTAAGGCTGACAGCCAGAGTCACATCCTGAGTGATCGTTTCAGGTTTAGCCGAAGTTAGCATGTTGCGAAACTCTAGGGTGAATCCCCAGATGTAGCGCTCAACACGCTTAAATTCGGGAGTCACCATATAGGGAATCACTCTTGACAAATCATGGAACCTTCGGGTATAAACAGTAATGTCTGCACCTTCCATGGTCAAGTGCCATAACTCAGTCTCCAACCTTTGGAGTTCAGCACGAGAGCAATACTTTTCCCTCATTTTCTCCTTCAACTCCTCCCAAGTCATACCATAGCTGCATCATCTGCCAGGGTTTGGACTTGCAAATTCCACCAAGTTAAAGCCTCATCAACGAACAACCCAGTAACAAAAGTGACTTGCTGATCCGCGGTACTCTTGCTCATACGGATAGTGGAATCAGTCTTCTCCGTCCAGCGTACAAAAGCCACTGCACCTCCAGTGTCGTCGTAGTTCAGTGGCTTGCAGTCGAGAAACTTCTTAAAGGTGCAGCCTTGAGTTGTGTTTCCTCCAGATGAATCTCCCTACCCATTACGTCTAGCATTGCTTGGTCTTCCACTTTGTTCGGTGTGGTTCGCCTCGTATTGGGCGATAGCTGCGGAGATCCTTTCTTCCAGTATGGAGTTCAGTTCTTCAACAGTCCTCGGCAGTAGAGGAGGAGGGGGGTTGGTCAGAATCCTGATTGTTCACAACTCTCCTAGGTGCCATGTTCTGTCAGAAGATAACACAACAGGGTTAGACATTTGTTTGATATCGTCATCCGAGACAGTAGTAGTATATACACAGGCATATACCTACATAAGTGATATCAAACAATCCGCCAAACGTATAAATCAATTCATACCGCAACAAGCATGCATAAATAGATAAATACTGATGTGTCATAAGATATTCACCGAGTTCTTACACATATCAGGGCAACTTGTTGCATCATTGTTTGCGAAGTAAACAAAATGCATAAGGGTTACATCTCCCCAAAGTACAAGTTAATATATGTAGAGGACAAAATATCTTTCTTTACATTGGCGGTTCTTGTCTTTATACCCTAAATTATTACTCTAATAGAGTATTTAATAGGCTAGGGGAGGGGTGTTCACGGTTGACCTTCTCTTGTATTGAAGGAATCTCGTTTGATACGTGACAAGACTTGATGTGGTTTCTGTGCACTGAATTCCATAATTATGTATGCATCCATAATTACGTAATTCCTTGCACAGTCCGCACAATTCGTTTCATCATCGGATCACTTCCTTCAGATAGGCCACTGTTCTCATACGAAGACACGTGTACCTGTGATATTCTATTTCTAGTATATGTATATATTGATTATTACACATAGTTGAAAATAATTCTTAGTTAAAGACAAGTGCTACTCCAGTGCATCCTAAGTCTCGTAGTGTCCTTACTTGACTCTTTGAAAACTTTTTTAGGTAGTGGATGTCGTGGGAAGTTTCATGCAATGAAAACTTTTGAAAAATTGTTTTCGTGAAAGGATCCTAAAGATTGTAGTCTAGACTCGAGGAGGAATCCTGGTTCCCAACAACCGCAGCTATGATACCAATCTGTCACACCCCTTTCTAAGGCGGAAGCACGGGGTGTGATCCTGAAAGGTTCTCATTGCATACGAAAGGTAAACATACTACATGCTCGTAAAATAACTCCAAATGCCATTATCATTGCATAATTAAAACATAACATAGGTTAAGTGTTTACATCACAAGACAACATATTGTCTGAAAAGTTTACAACTTTATTTAAAAGACGAACATCGAGGACTTGATTCTTATATCCCACATAGGATGAAATATAATTACCAATTCCCACAAAACAGGCATCGGAGTCTTGACACAAGATAGCTAAAAACATAAACAACATCCAAGAGCAAGAGTAAGACCGCGCGCACATCCACTTTAGTTACCTGAAATACATGTGAGTTTTTGGAAAATCGTCAACATAATGTTGGTGTGAATTCATGCAGTTTTTGTATTGAACGTTTATATACTTGAATGAAAACATGGTATGTAATTTGTATGAAACAATTATTTCTGTAAATGTAACGAAATCAAGATCGCTAATGGTTTGCAAGGCCATTAACATGTGACACGACATAGGAAGCATCCAAACCATAGGCATTTTTAGTTGTCGAATCCACGACTGTCGATTCACGACTAGAGACACAAAAGCACTACTTGGTAAAAGAGTGGTCAAGAGTGTGGTTGCCTGAAACCCATTAGATCTAACCTTTTGTTCCGCAGTCTTGGTATGTAACTGATTAATGGTGCTTATGGCACCCTATTCGTGACATGATCTAAAGTGTCATTCCTTAGTTTTTGTATTCAACATACCATAACACATGTATTTTCCCCAAGTTTAGAAAACAAGTAAAAGTTTAAAAGTGGGGACATGAACTCACAACTTTGTGTATCCTGCGCCGTAAACTTCACCGGTTGGTTTTATAGCGTCGTGACCTATACGTGTTTTATTAACGTTAGTCACTACACTTGTATCGCACAAGTACAAATCACCATCTTTTATGTATGTGTTCTTTATTGTTAAAAATAATTTATAGTTTTAACTATGTATCTTACTTATATTATTTTCCCAAAAATAAATATAAGTATTTTGTATTTTTCACCAAAAATCAAGACTTTGATTCTTATTACTTTCCGGAATTATATTTCTTAAAAATAATATATTTTTAAGACTCGTATGAAATATACGTATTTTGTCATGCTATAAACTATATATGTGTTTATTCTTGTTATCAACCCGAATTATATATTTTCGTCCCAAAAATATATTTTAAGTTCATAACTTGTCCAAGTTAAATAATGTGTTAAGAAATATATTTTCATAAATATATTTTCTTGTATATGTCCATGTGCTTCTATGTATTCTGTAACACCCTTGTTATTATTTTAAGGTTTTCGTATAGTTTACGAAAATAAGCATGAAATTATAGTTTCATATACATTGTAAATACATGTTAATTAAAACTTTTACAATTTAAAAGTTTATACAAGTTAATGTAATTGAATTCGTCGTTTAAAAGATACGATGAAACGCCACGCGGAAGCTTGTATTTTATCGTGTTCGGTTCCTCATCGAGCTCGATCTTCATCCGGGCACTCTTGGCGATCACCTATGATCAAAACCAACTTAAAAGTTAGTTTTGATAGTTAAATAATAAGTTTAAACAAGTTACATGGGTCAAACAACAAAAAAATAAAGTTTTTCCAGAACTGGGGGGCGTCGCGTGACGCCTAGCCTCCTTTTTCACAGAATGTTGCTTAAACTGTTGATGTACATTCCCAGCATGACCCGATTTCACGGAAACGAGCATAACTCTCTCGTTTTTAATCCGTTTTACCCGATTCTTTTTCCTACGCGTCCGTAATTTAATTCTCCATCATATGGAGTTAAAATCCAACATCCGGATTAACAAAATTTCAGACTTTTAAGTCTTCGGCTTACTACCCTTTTTACCAAATATAGACCCGTTCATGATTTTATCACACCAACATGTTTATTTGATCTTTAAACTCATGAAATTCATTATTTAAATATCTCCTATTATATTAATCTCAAATCACGGGTTTCTTACATAATAAAATCCCGTTTACGCTTAAATGCTTATTTTGACCCGTTAAGGGTATTTACGCATTTTAGTCTAGAACTTGTGCTTTTCTTTTGACGCTACAAAATTCCATGTCTAATTAACTACAAATATTCCACCACAACTATTTTGTGGCGGATTTAACATAATGAACCCTTTCTCCAAATTTTACCCATCGGTTGATCATTTTGCGCAAATGACCATTTTTGAGCATTTGACCCACGAATATAAATTCCTATGACTTTTATTCATGTTTAATGATTCCATAATCTTAATGTAAGTTCCTAATCAACCCCTATGGGTCGTTTGCCCGATATACCCTTCAAGGGTGTTTTGGTCAACTTTAGTCCCTCACTTTACGACGAAGAACCTTCGCTAAATATTTGACCAAAAATTTGTATGTTTAACTAAAAGCTTATTTATACGTACCTGGCTCGGGTCAAAGTATTGACCCGTTTACACAACTTTTTGTTTTAATCTTTCTAGTTAAAGCAACGCACGTTTATGTTGTTTCCTGTGATTACAACACTCAACAAGCAATTGTCAATTGAAGTTGTCAAATGGTGTTAACAACACCATTTGACCCATTTTGCCAAAGTGACCATTTATCCGTATGAGATGGTATTTAGTTACCATTTCTTCCCTTTAAACCTATCCCGGTTTTCCCTTAAACTCGTTTTACTCAAAACCTTTTTTATTTGTTCGTCATCACATGACTAATTTACCTTTTTACCCCTTTTAGCATAATTCATGGTTTCCTACCTTTTTATTCATTCCGACTTGCATTGTATGATGCCGGATCATCGTATTTCAATTACTTAACATTATTCACGATCAATTTTCGCTAGTAAGTGTATAGTAATTATAAGAAAAAGGGTGTAAGTTTAACTTACCTTGTATCCAAGTTACGCCTTTTCTTCTTTCTTGTTTCGTTTGACCCGCTTCACCCCAAGCCTCCATCTAGCTTGTCCTGAGTCAAACTATCGTCAACATTTATATGGTGGTTAAATTAGTCATCAAAATCACGACTATTCCACCTCACTTATTTTCTATGTCGAAGCTTCTATTCGACTTCATGATAAATTAACTTAATTTATCAAAGTTAACTATTTTCAATCACATGGTTTACAACATTAAATCTAAATCGACATGATGTTTAGAACCCTTATCACTTCATATTACGCATACTTACCATATCATTCAAATACGCGTTTTCACTCTAAATTTTAACACTTTAGTTCTCATTTAGGCATTTTAACAAACACCTAATGTGCATAATTTTACATATTTACTAACTAGTTCATAACTAGTTATCTTTACCAAGATTTACATCAACACATTCAAACCTCTAAGTCTAGTGTTCATGAACTACATCTAGAACTTATATCATAACCTCAATATTCATCAATCTTACATTCTAATCTGAGTGTTCATCATATTAACATAAAACCCACTTAGCACATAATAGGGTAATTACCAAATCCCTAGTTTTGACAACAATTCATCAAATTTTATACTAGGGTTTGTTTCTAAACCAAGATATAATCACAATAACACTCATAGATTCAACATTCATTCCAGAATTTCGATTATGATTGTTCATCATAATCTCAATGTATCACCAAATAGCAAAATTTAACATACCTTGTGATCCCCATGACTAGGTGATCGTTTTTATGTGTTCATGCAGTGATTTGAGTCTTGATTTGAGCTTCAATTTAGTCATTTAGTGTGAACTAGGGTTTTGCTCCTTGGAGCACCCTCCTGGTCGATCAGAACACGCACACAATGTGTGTGTGTGTATTTTTTTTTATTAAATAACTTTTTAAGTTATTCCACATTGGCCCCTCTTGTTTAGTTAATTATTAAGTAGGCTACAACCTACTTATTCCCAATAATATTTCATCTAGTTAACTGTGTTAAACATTCCTAGTTAACTCAGTGGGTTCGAGTAGATTATAACTCGTATTATTTTAGGTGTCGTTAACTCGTGCCTTTTATATACTTTGTTTTTCTCAAAGTATTTATCCTCCTTTTTAATTAATATTAGATTTATTTATTTAAATTTTAACATTTACCGGACAAATTTTTCACCACTAGCGGTATTGTACCCGTCATTAGTATTAACGTGGTTTGGTTACCAAACCCGTTTTCGGGGTGTTACAAGTCTACCCCCTTAAAGAGGTTTCGTCCCTAAAACCTTATTTATGTAGTTCATTGGTTTAATCCAACGAACCTAATTTCGTTTTCAAGGTACCCGTTCCTTCTGGTCAAAAGTTTTCATTTTTTATATTGGCGCGTGCATCTTTCATGTGTAAGGCCTCGTGGGTTGTTACTTTCAGCTTGTATCCATTATCTTTATTGATTATTTATTTTGGTGGTTAGACTCGTTAGTCACCGGTTACCTGATACCCCATCACTCGGGTTTACTATATTGCCGTCATCGGCCTTTTGCGTGTTTATTATTTCATGTCTTGCAACTCACGTTATATTCTATATCACTTTTGTGACTGTGATCACATCACGTCATGTTTAAGTCTATTTAGACTTTTCATTATCGGAATTCTTTCTTTCAAATGTATTGCCTCGCACCTATCGGTGCTAAGACCTATATCCTTTAATATTAACCATTTTCTAGTCTCCCTCGCAATATCCATATTTGTTAAAACGTTGTTTCTCACTAAAACTGAATTTTAGTTTAACATTCCCTTTTCTCCTTGTCTTATATCTTTTACTCATTTCCTGGACTTTTATGTCCGAAAATTTATTACTTTCCGTTGTCTTTTCGGTAACGTTTTTGTCCTTTTTGTGAATTATTTTAGTGAAATCCTTCACTTTTGTCAACCAGACCTTTCACAATCTCTTTGCTTTTAACCCATTTAGTTAACTTAGCTAAACCCATTGCTTTTATACGAACTTTATCTCCCGTTATTTATTTATTATTTGTTTTTACGCGGGAAGTTACTACCAGTTTCCTTGTTTTATACTATTGCCCCGTAGGTTCTTTTGCTTAGCCTCGTATGTTATTTATTTATATTTTCACCCTTGGTATTTCCTTTGACCATGACCGTAGTCTAAGGCTACATTTGTTTTCTTTCGGACTAATCTTCTGACTTTATGACTCCTTACGTCATCTACACATTGGTTTGTTTTACGCTCACCGTTTCCCCGGTTCATAATTATACTTCTTTACAACCCATTTCCCGGGTCCTTTTATCTTAACGTTTTTTTTTTAACGCCATAACACTTTACATAGGTTTATTAATGTTTCACGCTCATATTTATTCGGTCCGCGCTTACTTACACTAGTAAGCGTCATCCTCTATTTAACTCGTTTGTCTTGTTCGTGTGAAACTTCATAACTTATGAATGTCAAGCCTCCTTCTTTGTTCCACCCGTTCAACTTTAAAATAGTTGAACATAATTTATCAAAATTTCTGTTTATAGTACCTTATCGTCTTTTAGTCATGACTCGAAACCCGAGTCTTTTGACTTTCCTTCTGCGTTCCCGTTTCTCGGTCTACGCATGTGTTTAATTCTTACCCATCGACCGGGTGTTTAACCAAAGTCGTTACTATCGCAACCCTTCCGGTATGCATTAAGACTTCGTTCCGATTTACTTGGTCATCTTAGCGAAATCCATCGCTTTTATTCGACCATGTCTTTTATTCTTTACGTGACCACCATTGGCGGCCTTATTAATTATGAGTGACGATTATCATTGTTATCCTTGCTTTACTACGACTAAAGTTAACAACCTTGATTATCTTTTTCGTGTGGGCAACACCTTTGTTTTTATGACCCGGCGGATCATCTATACTTTGGTTTTACTTGCCCATTTTGTTCACCATGGCCCTTTCGTCCAAGAAGACTTATTTTCGTGAATTTTCTTTTGATCATTCATTTATATCATCATTTACATCAATCCATGTCCCTTCTCTCGGGCTCATTATTCTTACGTCATACGTTTCCGTCATCTGACTTACGTTTACATTTACTATCAAACGTCTTACTTATTTGATTCATTTGGGTACCATTTAAGTTAGTTCCATTCACCCCACCCTTACTACATCGGACATAAATGTGTCCGCTATAAGAAGTTCATGGTATCATATGCCACTATTTACTTGGCCAGAGTAAGCGATTAACACATGACACACATTACCTTTTTATAGTTTTCACATCACGCCCTATGTAAGTAATGCCTCTATTTGTTTCTCTTGGAAACAATATCCCGAATACATTTTCTATTCGGTTTTCCAAGTTTCTAATTTACATATGCAACAATCATTCCCTACATGTTTGTTGCATATTGCTATTTGTGCGTTTACATTTAAAAGCGTGCACCTGGTAATGTTTGCCCCGACGGGCGTACCTTGCCATTAACCTTGTTCGAGGTCGTTACGCGAATTAGTCCTTGGTGAGCATGCTCCTCTTGTCATACTTCGGACCGTTCCTCTATCATATCCGTAATTTGTTCAACCCTCGTCATCTTCAAATGCGAGTTTCCTCCAATTAGAACATTCATAAAAGTTAGTAATGTCAACTTTACTAAATGCCCGTATCATAATACAAGGCTTTTCTACTATACGTGTTAACGCACGTAATTTTGTTAACTATATCTATTATTTAATTGAGGTATCGTATATTACACGATAACCCTATGTGTTGTTTACAACACTTTAACATGCTAAACCATTAAAATACACGTACTTACCGGATTTGCGATCAAGCCTCGAACCGAACACACTTTACTTTTTAACCATGAGCTCTGATTACCAACTTGTAACACCCTTGTTATTATTTTAAGGTTTTCGTATAGTTTACGAAAATAAGCATGAAATTATAGTTTCATATACATTGTAAATACATGTTAATTAAAACTTTTACAATTTAAAAGTTTATACAAGTTAATGTAATTGAATTCGTCGTTTAAAAGATACGACGAAACGCCACGCGGAAGCTTGTATTTTATCGTGTTCGGTTCCTCATCGAGCTCGATATTCATCCGGGCACTCTTGGCGATCACCTATGATCAAAACCAACTTAAAGGTTAGTTTTGATAGTTAAATAATAAGTTTAAACAAGTTACATGGGTCAAACAACAAAAAAATAAAGTTTTTTTCCAGAACTGGGGGGCTACGCGTGACGCCTAGCCCTCTTTTTCACAGAATGTTGCTTAAACTGTTGCTGTAACCCGATTTCACGGAAACAAGCATAACTCTCTCGTTTTTAATCCGTTTTACCCGATTCTTTTTCCTACGCGTCCGTAATTTAATTCTCCATCATATGGAGTTAAAATCCAACATCCGGATTAACAAAATTTCAGACTTTTAAGTCTTCGGCTTACTACCCTTTTTACCAAATATAGACCCGTTCATGATTTTATCACACCAACATGTTTATTTGATCTTTAAACTCATGAAATTCATTATTTAAATATCTCCTATTATATTAATCTCAAATCACGGGTTTCTTACATAATAAAATCCCGTTTACGCTTAAATGCTTATTTTGACCCGTTAAGGGTATTTACGCATTTTAGTCTAGAACTTGTGCTTTTCTTTTGACGCTACAAAATTCCATGTCTAATTAACTACAAATATTCCACCACAACTATTTTGTGGCGGATTTAACATAATGAACCCTTTCTCCAAATTTTACCCATCGGTTGATCATTTTGCGCAAATGACCATTTTTGAGCATTTGACCCACGAATATAAATTCCTATGACTTTTATTCATGTTTAATGATTCCATAATCTTAATGTAAGTTCCTAATCAACCCCTATGGGTCGTTTTCCCGATATAACCTTCAAGGGTGTTTTGGTAAACTTTAGTCCCTCACTTTACGACGAAGAACCTTCGCTAAATATTTGACCAAAAATTTGTATGTTTAACTAAAAGCTTATTTATACGTACCTGGCTCAGGTCAAAGTATTGACCCGTTTACACAACTTTTTGCTTTAATCTTTCTAGTTAAAGCAACGCACGTTTATGTTGTTTCCTGTGATTACAATACTCAACAAGCAATTGTCAATTGAAGTTGTCAAATGGTGTTAACAACACCATTTGACCCACTTAGCCTAAGTGACCATTTATCCGTATGAGATGGTATTTAGTTACCATTTCTTCCCTTTAAACCTATCCCGGTTTTTCCTTAAACTCGTTTTACTCAAAACCATTTTTATTTGTTCGTCATCACATGACTAATTTACCTTTTTACCCCTTTTAGCATAATTCATGGTTTCCTACCTTTTTATTCATTCCGACTTGCATTGTATGATGCCGGATCATCGTATTTCAATTACTTAACATTATTCACGGTCAATTTTTGCTAGTAAGTGTATAGTAATTATAAGAAAAAGGGTGTAAGTTTAACTTACCTTGTATCCAAGTTATGCCTTTTCTTCTTTCTTGTTTCGTTTGACCCGCTTCACCCCAAGCCTCCATCTAGCTTGTCCTGAGTCAAACTATCGTCAACATTTATATGGTGGTTAAATTAGTCATCAAAATCACGACTATTCCACCTCACTTATTTTCTATGTCGAAGCTTCTATTTGACTTCATGATAGATTAACTTAATTTATCAAAGTTAACTATTTTCAATCACGTGGTTTACAACATCAAATCTAAATCGACATGATGTTTAGAACCCTTATCACTTCATATTACGCATACTTACCATATCATTCAAATACGCGTTTTCACTCTAAATTTTAACACTTTAGTTCTCATTTAGGCATTTTAACAAACACCTAATGTGCATAATTTTACACATTTACTAACTAGTTCATAACTAGTTATCTTTACCAAGATTTACATCAACACATTCAAACCTCTAAGTCTAGTGTTCTTGAACTACATCTA
>JARYGA010023917.1:0-26259 GCA_030545235.1 Helianthus tuberosus | reverse complement strand
GGTTTACCATTAAGATTTAAATCTTTTATTTCAGAAATATTAATTTCTGTTAGTTTGAAAACCTTTTTGATCAATTCAGTTTTGACACCTCTTATTGGAAATTCCTCATCAGAATATAATTTGTCAGAATCATTCAAAGTATATGCAACTTTAAACGTTTCATCATTCAAATTAGATTTTGATAACAGGAATTCTTTGTTGTAAATCCTTTTAACCGAAGATTTTTGACTGTTGACTGTCGAACTCGAACTTTCAGAACCAGATTTTGACTCTGACTTTGACTTTGACTCTGAATTGGACTCCAACTTTGACTCCTCTATATCATCTTTATCCAACACCTGATCGGAAACTTTCTTTATTAACTCGGACTCATGATCAGTGTCAGATGATGTAAACACGACATCAATATTTTCTGGCAAATTGACTGAGGACTCAGACTCCCACTGTAGATTTGTTGCTTTTTCGACTCTTTCCTGATTTGGATTTCTGGGCAAATATCCATTTTCTAGCGGAGGTGGACACTTGTTGTAACCTATATCTTGTTTCTTACCAGAATCCTTCTTTTCAGTCTTTTTCTTTGAGTCATTCTTCTTCTTGTTCTTCTTTTCTGGAGTCTTTTCTTCAGTCACTTTTCCATCATCATTCTTTTCTTCAATTACTTCATCCTCTTCAAATGCTTTCATGCCTTCAACAGTCGGATAAATCCTGTCAATGACATAAGAAGTACATGAGTAACTTTTCAACAAGCGATTAACTCTTTCACTCTCAATTCTTTGCAGTTCCAGCTTTTGTTCAAGCACATCACACTTCTCAATGTAGTTATTCACCACTTTTTGCTTTGTCATAAAAGCACCCTGAATTGTCTTCATTGCTGTAGCTTGTTCTTCACTTGTTTGATTATACTGATTCATCACTTTGTTCAACACATCATAAGATTCCTTCAAACTATTCAAGTTATAAATCAGTGTACTGTTCTGCTTCTTCACAACTTCATAGTTTTCACACTTCACTGGAATCTTCTTTGCATCAACTTCTTGATCAACTTTGAACTTTGGAACTTCAACCTTTACTTTCCTTTTGATCACTGGAACAGTCTCATCATCACTGCTTACTGGAGTCTTGACCTTTTTCTTCTTCTTTTTAACCTTTTCATCTTCACTGTCACTTTCAGCAATCAGTTTCATATCAGCATCGAATTTTCTCGCCCAATACTCACGATCATCATTACTATCTTCTTCAACTCGGGCTACAAAAGCTTTTTGATTTGAAATTTCTTCATCTGGACAATAATCATCCCAGTTGAAATTTGCCCAGCTAAACCCTTCAGGTAACTTTTCATCATCATGATCTATTATCAATGCACTACCATTAACTCTCTTTAAAGAATCTTGATTCACCGCACATGCTCTCTTTCCAGAATCTTCAATAATGTGTCTTCCATGTGCAGTTTGTGCTTGATGTTGATGTTGTTGAGATGGTTGTTAAGCAACTTGATGGTAGATGGCCTTTCGATAGTAATCATTGTTGTTATTGAACGGATTTTGAGCTCCACTTGCTTCGCGGTTTTTGCATTCCCTCTTGAAGTGTCCTTTCTCCCTGCAACGAAAACAAGTGACTTTAGATTTGTCAAAACCTCAAGTAGAAGTACCAGCCTCACGAAGATCATCTCTTCCAGTGATTTGCTTGAATTTCTCAGCTCTCCTCAACACGCTGGCCAAGCACCATTTTATGTCCATCAGTTCCATCTCTCCAGCATCGATCTGGTCGTAATCTTCCTTTGTCAACATTGGATTCCCGATTCGACCTGCAACAAAACTACCATAAGATTCAAGAACAGTTCCCAATAAAGACATATGGCTTTTTGCTAATTCTTCAGAATATTCCTGATCATTTTCAATGTTCAACACAATGTTGCATTGAAGCTTTTTGCCATTTCTTGTTGTTGAAACGTTCGGATCAAAAGATGGAAATGATGAGAAACTCGTTTTGCTGTTTGATCCTGATGATGAACTTCCAGAAGAATTCTTGGCATTATAAGCAGTTTCTATTTTTGGAGATAGATTTGTAGATTTCTCATTCAACCCTTCTTTGTAATACAACCCAATATCCTGTTCACCATCGAAGTCTTTCATTCGAATAATCTTTCGTTGCTCCATCTCTTGAGCTTCCAACTTCTCAATGAACTTGCTGAGTGTCAAACTGCTAAAACCTTTCTTGTTTCTAAGCATCATGAGATATGTGCCCCAAGTCTCGTGTGGCAATGAATCAGCAAGATTTTCGATCAACTCTTCATTGTCTTTCTCAATACTCAATCTCTTCATGTTTGCTAGCAGATTACAATATCTTTCAATAATCTGTCTTGTGCTTTCATTCTTCAAACCACGAAACAGGTCGAACTCTTTCTTCAGAAGTGACTTCTTGTTCTTTATCATTTCTTGACTGTCAACAAACTTTGATCTTAAAGCTTTCCAAATTGAGTAGGAAGTTCCATTATGTTGTAATAACACCAAAATGTCTTCTTTCACAGCTTTTTGCAGAAGACTCAGCATCATTTTCTCATCTTTGTATTTCTTTCTAGCATCGGCGCTTAGATCTTTAATCGGAACCACTTCTTCATCATCATTTGTTGGTCGAATGTATTTTGTCTCGACAAATTCCCACGCATCCAAGTAGTTAGCTTGTACCCAATTCTCGAAACGGCCTTCCCAACCCTTATATTCTTCGATGTTCATCAGTTTGGGCGGTTTTTGCATTGATCCCGTTTCGTTTTCCAACATCGTATTTTGTGCAATAGAAATTTGAGTAACCGGAGTAGCAAATGCGTTGTAGAATTCCTCTTCCATGATTCAGTATCGAAAGATTTTCAAATGAGTTGTATCACTTTTTAACAAAACCTGTCGACACTTCGGCAGCACTTCGTGGCTCACCGGAAGACAACACCTAGAACTATGTGTATGATTTCGCTCATATGACCCTTATATAGACAACATGGTTTCGCTTATACATACATGACACAAAAGCGAAATCTCTAAGAACCATATAAGCGAAACCTTACAGTGACATATGAGCGGAACCATAATAATGACACATGAGCGGAATCATGTTTCTGAACCATAAGCGAAATCAGCATGAACATTATGAACGAAATCACCATCTTCCTATCATAAATGATCTTGTCTTATATGAAGTGATGTAATGATGACATCACTATTATGATGTCATCATCCAAGATGTTGACATCATCCTCTTTCAGATCCGCAATGAGACTGAGACTCGACATATGACGAAGACGACAGATGTATGCACCAACAATTACTGAGTTGGTACACAATCACGAAGGACAAAACTAAGTACTATTCTTTCAACCATGTTTCCCACTAGAACTAGGCTTTTTCATTTAAGTTTATATCGTTATCGCAAATCTACTAGTCTAGCTGAGCCTATCGTCACATCCTTAGTGAGATCATTTATCACATTTGACATTTCATATCTTTAGCATGCTGTGATAGTCCACTGATTTACTATCATTTCCTCTTATTCACAACAAAACTCATTTCTGCTTTTACAATGTTTTTGGCATTTTCAAATTTTCAAATTTTTTTTTTAAATTTTTCTCCCCCTAAAATCAAAATATATTTCAATTTTGATTTTCTGGGAAAATTTGAAAACAAACTGTACAAGGAAAGTGACAAACTGATATCAAATCGCTTCAATTCTCCATTTACTTGGCTTAAACAATCAGAACTCCCCCTGACAACAAACTATTTTCCCATTATGATTTCAAAACACTTATGTTTGTTTTAATCAAATGGTTTTTCCGGAAAATAAGATTTGTTTGTCTTTTCACAAACTCGGGGTTTCATCACCTTGTTCTTTTTCAACCATTTTGAAGAATTTAACATTTTAGACCATTCTCAACAACAAACACTAGTAGAGAATCAAGTACAACTTAATGTCCCTGATTTACCACTTGTAAGTCAAAATATCACCAGAGTGAATTTCTCAAGAAAGATGCCGATACCTGCTCCACACTTACCAACCTGGGAACTCCGGCAAGTCACGTTTTTCATTTAAACAGATTCACCCAAGCCTGACCAGTCTTGGGTTTGACAGTTTTTACCTCAATACTTGGCTCCTCTGACTTTGTCGAGTCAGTTTCATTGCCTGATTGTGGCTCCTCTGACTTTGACGAGTCAGAATCATTGCCAGGAAATAACTCTTTTGCTTCCGTAGAAACAAATTCCTTGTCAAAAGATGGCTCTTTTGTTTTCTTAGAAACAAGTTCATCGCCATTCTCTCTTGGAACCCATTCCCAACAATGTTTAACCTTTCCAAATTTGTCAACCTGTGACATGCATGATCTTTCACAATCTTTGTTATATTTGAAAACTTTGATAAAGGCTTTATCTGAAAAATTAACTTTGTTTGACTTTTCATTGGTTTGATTAGTTAATTTTTCTTTCTATATCAACCCTTTTGTCCTCGGATTTGTATCTGATGGATTCGTTTGGCTTGACTGATCCTTGTTAGTGGAGCCAATCAATTCATCAGAACTTTTTCTCGGATTACCAGTTGCATCCGAGGACAAAATGTTTTCTAGGTACTCTCTTACTTTCTTCCTTTTCTTTCTCAGTCGATCTTTCTGCCCCTGTGATAACTTCACTTTCTCCTTTTTCTGTCTTTTGGGCTTTTCTTCAACCTTGACTGATTCATACATTTGTCCATGAGATTCTTCCCTCGATCTTCTTTTTTATCTCCTTGGGCAATCTCTGGCAATATGACCTTTGAATCCACAGTCATAGCATCTTCTTGAATTATATCTTTGAGTTTGGCAGTTAACAGCAATGTGTCCCTGATAACCACATATGTAACACACTCTGTTATCATACCTTTCCTTACTTTCATACCATACACCATTTTCATACCACACACTTAGATCATAACATTAAATTGCCTTGTGATAATCATGTCCTTTCTTATATCCTTGATTTAGCTTTGAAGAATCTTCATCCCATCTTCTCTTGTAATCTGAATTTGGCTTTTGAGCACAGTGGTCAAACCTGCACCACTTATTACCAACTTTTTGTGAGTTTTGATTTTTCAATTTTTGTGGTTTTTCATAATGATTGGATGATTGAACTGATGAGCTTTTATTTTTGTTTTGAACATTTTCTGACATTTTAACTTTTTGTTTTTGTTCTACATTCTTCTTAACAGGTTTTTGCTTAGAGCATTCACCTATTTCAGTAGAATGTAAAACAGTATCTTGAAATATTTCATTTAATTTCAAAAAAAAATTTCTTTTTTCAACTTCATCATCAGTTTTCTCATCACAATCCTCAATTTTGACTTTGTCAAAATTTGTGACATCGTCACTTATTGGAATTTCATTGATCGGTTTTGGACAAGGATAATCTTATACTGCTGATGAAGAAGTCTCAAAACCTTTCAATTTATTCTCTAACTCCTCAATTTTATTTCTAGCACATTCAACTGCTTTTTCAAGTTGAATGATTTTCTCAAGATGAGAATTTATTTCTTTTTGTTTTTCAAGATTATTTTTACCAAAGAGAGATTTTTCATTTTCTAAAATTTTTATTTGATTTTCAAAATCTTTTTCACTTTTTCATTTTTAAAAACTGTTATTTTATTTTGAAAATCTTTTTCATTTTCTTTTAAATTTTTGATTTCCAATGTCAAACTCTCTACATCCTTCAGGAGTTTGACATTGTCTGATTCAGATTTTTCACATTTCGAGCACACAAGTTCATCTTTTGAAGTTTCATCCTTCTTGGATTCTTCATTCTTTGCCATTCCCTCTGTCTCTGTCTTGTCTGTTTCTGCACAAAAATTTTTAACCATATCAACATGTTTCAAATTTTCATCCAAAAAACAACCTCTCTTGAAATCATATTTCATCCTACTTCTTGCACTAAGACCATTTCTAATTCTTTTGATTATTTCAAGAATCACATTCAAACTTATATATTCTGAGTTTCTTTCTAACTCTTCCATCAACTCTTTCTTTTTCTTCTCAGTTTCACCATTGTGTGTTCTAAGCTCTCTGATGAAGTCGTCTAGACTAAATTTTGAGAACCTAGGATCCTTTTTCAGTTTACACAAAAATTCATCCCATTCTGAAGGTAAGGCATCTGCAAATTTTGATATCTTTTCAGCATTAGATATCTTTATCCCATACTCTCTCAAACTCTCAAGTAATCCATCATATCGCTTTTTCACATCATTAAACTTTTCATATTTCTTACACGAAAAATATTCAAATCTTTCAACCAAAACTTCCTTTTTCACATCATAATAACAACTATACCAATTGTTTAATCTTTCAAGTTTAGTGTTTTCCTTTTCGTCAAACATTTTGATCAAACTTTCAAGAATTAGATTTGATGTGAAATAGTTCAAACGGAATTATGAACTCAAACAAAATTAACACCCTTCAAATAAAATCACCTCTTCAAACGAGATTAACCTGCACACAAAGTTCAAACAGAATTAACTTTTCAAGCGAAATCAGTTTTTTAAGCAAAATAGCTTTTCAAGCGAAATCAGGTTTGAAGTGAAATCAACTAATTTCGCTTGAAGTTTCAAGCGGAATCTTATTTCAAGCGAAATCAAATAACAGTTTCAAGCGAAATTAGACAAAATAGCTTATTTCGCTTGAAATCACACATGCAAGTTCAAGCGGAAACACGATGACATCAGCATTTTCGAACAGATTTTCAAGCGAAATTACAAGTTTTTATCACAATTCGTTCGAATTAAGGTCCAAAACTGTCAAGGATTAGTTAGAACTAAGTTTCGCTTGATATGTGTGAATTTTAAGCCATTTCAACAGTTAAATCTCGTTCAAATCAGAAAAGAATGAGTAGAAGTCTGAGAATCCAGTAAAATCAAGCTAAATTGTTATGAACTCCTCGTCCTGAGCTCTGATACCACTTGTTGGACCGTTCGGTGACCCTAAATAGTCAGTATGAGTAGTTCATCATCAAGTACAAAGGCGGAATCAATGTAAAAGATGTCAACACAGCGTGTTCCTTTCTAATTATCCTTTTATTGATCAATCCTGAGCTTTTACACGTTCAAATGACAAACGGACATCACCTCGACTCAGAGACAATGACCAGATTCTGCTCCAAATGAACATAGCACACACCTATTTATAATGTTGAGATTCCGCTGCAAATGACATGTCTGTTTCAAGCGAAATCTCAATTGTTGATTTCGCTTGAACTACACATTTACACTTTCAAGCGGAATCACCCACTATTACATATAAAACCCTAATTTCAAACCCTGTTGTGTGCTCGTTTATCCTATCTAGACATAAGACTCGATTAAGACGAAGTTAACAGACACTTGATGCCCAACACGTTATCATACCGTCTCGAACAAACCACGAAACTTTCAAAATAATCAACTCAAGACGATCAGATTCGTTGGCACGGATTGCCGTCCGATCGCACTGCAATCCGATCGGATTGCATTTGGTTCCACACTTAACAAATTTCAAATTTTCAAAAGATCTGAACGTTGAACGGATTGCCGTCTGATCGGATTGCCATCCGATCGAACGATCATCCAATCAGTTGACATTTGGAACTTTGACACTTAACCAATTTCATAATTGTCAAAGACCATCAGTGCTAACGGATTGCCATCCGATCGGATTGCCATCCGATCGGATTGCTATCCGATCGAGTGAGCATCCTGCTGTGAACTTGTTCTCACTAAGTGTCCTGCCAATCGAATCACTATCCGATCGAACGACCGTTCGATCGATCGACCTGAAGGGTAGAGATACTTCTCTCTCTTTCAAAATGCTACAACGAAAACTTCAAAGCCATCATACACAAACACATCTTTTCTAAACGAATGTCAATCCGACTGAATGGCCATCCAATCGGATGACCATCCGAACGGATTGGCATCCGATCGAATGACCATCCGATCGGATTGCCATCCGATCGGATTACCATTCAACACTTAGTACTCTGCACCATTTTACGCGCCGTTCATTCGCTTATGCTATCATAAACCGTTCAAGCTAATCACTCTAGCGCTCCCTTCAATCCATTAACTTCCATCGCTGTGAGTATACTTGATCCCTTTTTGCTTTACGCACTTTTGGGTGTTACATACGTTACTTATTCTAAATCACACCGATCACACAACGCAAACACTATTTATACACTGACCGTTATTGCATGTTACGTGTTACTCGATGAATGCCTGTATGTTATGTTAACACAGTGATTGTTGCCTGACGCCTTAGCAACGATAGTACTATAGTTTGGACTCAACACCTGTCTTGGACAGGGGTTGTTAAGGTTACCTCTTCACGTGTCACAGTGGTGATATGTGTTGTGCATTCTACAACTCGCAGTCTTGTCTGTGCATATTTCATTGTCGATAACCTACTAGCTTCACATTATACATGTTACTTGTTGGTTATGCGTAAACGCTTTCGAACTCTACTATTACTATTAAACATGTATGCTCACCTTTACATTATGTGTATTGACTTTATTTTAACGTATGTGACAGGTACTTAAATGCTAGGAAATGTTGTGCTTTGGTAAATCAAGCTAGGGGTCTAGTTATGTCACGCTTAAATCTGAGTCGTCGGAACAGTATTTGTTTTTGAGACAATTATTGGTAATATTTGTTTTATTTGGATATGTTGTGGTATGGGACATGACGTTTAATTATCTGGTAATAAAGAGTTGTTACGGATACTCATGAACAATCTGTTTCGCTCAGTGCCATGCCCCAATGTTTCCGCCATCGGTTGGGGTGTGACAGATTGGTATCAGAGCCATAACTAAAGGGAATTAGGCAAGACTTGACCTAGTCCGGGTCGATGTCTTAGAAATGACCTAGTCTATAGTTTAAGTACCAACAGACCAACTTGTGCATACCCAGTATGGGTTTTGCACGATCTTATTCGCTATTTCTTGCTCGAACTTGCTATACACTACACTCTTGCGCAAACATCGCATACCACAGTTCCGCGCAAGACTAGCCTTCCCTAAGGCTGGATACACACACGAACGGATGATCTGGTTGGGATTAGGTGTGAAAACCGCAAACTCTCAACCAAATCACTCATTCAACTCGCTATTTTTTTTTACTATAAAACAAGAGAATCTGCGTTGAGTCAGGAGTAAAATCCATACCTCAACAGGAGTCTCACCCTGCATCTACTAAAAGATTGTCTCGGCCGAGTTGTTAAGTTAGGGGTGAGACCCGCATCTTAACGACACGCCCTACTCATTATAAATTTTTACAAAACTCTCACCAAAGTCTCGACGGACTCCAACGACTTGAGTCAGACTGTAACTGGAAGGATGCGTGTCGATCACCCGTATTGAGGCGAGAGCACAGTCCAGAAGGCCAAAGTGTGCACTTAAGGTCCTTGTGAATAGTCGAATCACTTTGGGTAGTCGATGTCTACACACCCAAAACAATCTCTCTTCGATTTTATGTGTTTCGATTTTGGAATCCGCAGCCGCCAACTCTGTGATTTATCGATTTTATGTGAATTTTATGTGTTTATGTGTTTCGATTTTGGTGATTTACTCGCTTTTCGCTGTTCGCTTTGATCAACACGTACCACTCGCACTGCACATTTACCTCAAAACGCCAACAAATCGCTTGTGATATTCGCAATCGCTAATCGTAATTGCTATACTTAATCGCTATACGCTACTATGAAGGATAGGTGAATACGTGCAAAATGTGTGCTTAGGGGAGCTATGTGTTTATGTGCTATTGTGCTTACGTGAAATACGTGTTTATGTGCTTATGTGATTATGTGTTTATGTGCTTACATGATTTTGTGAATTGATGTGTTCCTGAGCTTTATGATGAAATCGCTAGACTATACTAGGGTTAATCGAAATTGTGTTTGAGTCCTATGGCGATGTCTGTTGTAGACAATGTCGTCGTTTGGATCATTCCATTCTCGCGCTGCTCGCCGAAACCATGATGACAAACGAATCGCCGCTCTCGTCTCTAAACAAATGGCAAAAGTCATCCCACAAATCGTCAGTGAGCTAAATGAGAATGCTAGCAAGTCCTCGGAGGAGTCCAGGACCGATACTCCTAAAGCCGCTTTTAGCTTCAGGCAGTTCAAAAACTGCGGTCCAAAAGAATTTACCGGCGAGGATGGGCCTACGGCCATGTTCCAATGGTTTGATTCAATCGAAGTCACCCTGCGCCAGAGTGGCTGTCTAGAAAACCTACGCACTGTCAATGCTACCGGCGTCTTCCAATCCCGCGCTTTTGATTGGTGGACGGCCGAGAGAAACAAATGAGGAAACGATGCAGCTTTTGGATTGTCGTGGGATGACTTGAAGAACATCATGATGCAAGAGTTTTGCCCTCCCCATGAACTCAAAAGCTTGAGGATGAATTCTGGCACATTAAGCAGGATGGCGGAGATAACGCTGGTTTAACTGCTCGCTTTAAGCAGTTGAGTATTATCTGTCGTGGTCAAGTTACTACCCCTGAGATGACGATCAAGAAGTATATCCGCGCTCTCCCAGATTGTGTTGCAGATTTTGTCCAGGCTGCAAAGACGACAACAATTGAGGAAACCTACATGCTCGCCGCTGAGATCAACGATAAGCGAGTCAGGGCTGGTTATTTTGACAAACCCTCCAAGTATCTGCATCAAGTCACCGCTGCTCCCATCGCTGAAACCACCGTCGCACCGCAATCTTCGAAGCTCTCACGTCGCAAGAGGAAGAACAACAGCAGTTCCAGCAACAAGAACTGTGCACTTACTACTGCCCCGCTCCAAACAGTACCTGCCTAACCGCAGCCTCAAGACCTCTAAGTAGCGGCACCTGTGGTCAATGCACCGCCTGCCAAGCGTGCATACACTGGACCACACCCGCTTTGCCCTACTTGTACTTATCATCACCCGGTTGATCTCGCATGCCGGTTCTGTGTTCATTGCAATATGTACGGCCACTTCACCGCAAACTGCCATACAGGTCCACGCCAAGCTCCTGCACCGCAAGCTCTTCTTCCTGCCCCCAGGGCCAACAAGCAGCTCCTGCACCCGCGGCTCACGCTCGAGCTTGCTTTGCATGTGGTGATCCCAACCACTTTGCAAACATGTGCCCCAACAGAGTAGTGTAACAAGAGCCCCAGCAGCAGCCGCAACAACACCAACAGCAGCAGCAGCAGCCAGCAGCCCGCGGACGTGCTTTCAACATCAACGCCCGCCAGGCTCAAGCAGACAACAATGTGGTTAATGGTACATTCCTTGTGAATGGTATATATGCTTCGTGTTTGTTTGATACTGGAGCAGATAACTGCTTTGTATCGTTTGAATTCGAAAGGGTCCTTAATCGTAAGCGCGCCCATCTCCCCTCGACGTTCGATGTTGAAGTTGCCACCGAAAGAACCGTCGCAGTTAATTCAGTTCTACGTGATTGTACGCTTGAACTCAACAATCACGTCTTCCCTATCGACCTTATTCCGATGCAGCTCGGTAGTTTTGACATCATAGTAGGCATGGATTTTCTTCGCGAAAATCATCCTGAAGTTGTTTGCTTCGAAAAGATGATTCGTTTCTCACTCGCTAATGGTGATCAACTCTGTGTGTATGGTGAAACTCCTTCAAAAGGTCTTAAACTCATGTCATGTGTCCAAGCAAGCAAGTATCTCCGCAAGGAATACAGTGCTTTCTTGGCTAACATTGTAGTAGCGGAGAAGGAAAAGAAAGGAAACCCAGAAGTGAAAGACGTTCCCGTTGTTTGTGAATTCACTAACGTATTTCCTGATGATTTATCTGGTTTACCTCCCACTCGTGATATCGATTTCCGAATCGACCTCATTCCTGGAGCAAATCCTGTTGCTAAAGCGCCTTATCGTCTCGCTCCTTCCGAAATGCGCGAACTCTCGAGTCAGCTCCAGGAACTACTTGATAAAGGCTTCATTTGCCCTAGCACCTCTCCATGGGGCGTGCCTGTCCTTTTCGTCAAAAAGAAGGATGGATCGTTCCGGATGTGCATCGACTATAGGGAGTTGAATAAGCTGACTATCAAGAATCGCTATCCCTTGCCTCGAATTGATGATTTGTTTGATCAGTTACAAGGTGCTACGTGTTTTTCGAAGATCGATCTACGCTCAGGCTATCACCAATTATGCATTCAAGATGAGGATATACCTAAAAACCGCTTTTCGAACCCGTTATGGTCATTACAAGTTTGTTATTATGCCTTTTGGTTTAACTAACGCTCCCACACTCTTTATGGATCTAATGAATCACGTGTGCAAACCCTTTCTTGATGCTTCGTCATTGTGTTCATTGATGATATCCTGATCTATTCCAAATAAAAAACCGAACACTCGCAGCATCTACGTTTGGTTCTTGAGTTACTCCAGGGAAATCGTCTCTATGCCAAGTTCTCCAAGTGCGAATTCTGGCTTGAGGAGGTTCAATTTCTGGGTCACATCGTCAATAGTCAAGGAATTCATGTTGATCATGCGAAGATCGAAGCTGTTAAGAGTTGGGTTACACCTAGAAACCCGTCCGAAGTTCGTTCTTTTCTCGGATTGGCGGGCTACTATCGTCTATTCATCGCCGACTTTTCGAAAATCACTGTGCCGCTTACTTCGCATACGCATAAAGACAAAACTTTTGTTTGGGGAACTAAACAAGAGGAAGCCTTTCAAACCCTCAAAGCTATGCTTTGCAATGCTCCCGTGCTCTCACTGCCCGACGGAAATGACGATTTCGTAGTCTACTGCGATGTCTCAAACCTTGGTCTTGGTTGTGTTCTCATGCAACGGGACAAGGTTATCGTGTACGCCTCTCGACAGCTCAAGATCCACGAGAAGAATTATACAACCCATGACCTCGAGCTAGGCGCAGTTATTTTTGCGTTAAAGATTTGGCGACACTACCTTTATGGTACCCAGTGTACGATATTCACCGATCATAGGAGCCTACAACACATCTTTGACCAAAAAGAACTGAATATGCGCCAATGCCGATGGGTTGAACTCCCCAACGATTACGACTGTGAGATTCGTTACCACCTAGGCAAAGCAAACGTTGTGGCCGTGCTCTCAGTCGACGAAGCTATTTGCATAGCGTCCGTAAATCTCAAGCCCAGTTTAATCTTGAAGCTCTCATCCGCGACGCTCAGCATGCTTGTTTTACCAAACGTACCTTGAAGAAGGAAAGGATTATCAACGATGGTACTCAACTGGTGAATAAATCAAATGGGATATTCCATTATCTAGACCGAATTTGGATTCCCAAGCGTACGAATTTGCGACAAATTCTGATGGACGAAGCCCACAAATCCCGATACTCCATTCATCTCGGTGCTGAGAAAATGTACCAGGACATGAGCTACAAGTACTAGTGGTCGGGCATGAAGAAGGATATCGCTCTCTATGTTTCGAAATGCCTGACTTGTTCCAAAGTCAAGGCTGAGCATCAACGCCCCTCTGGCTTACTCGTACAACCCAAGATCCCGATGTGGAAATGGGAGAGTATAGCTATGGACTTCATAACAAAACTCCCGCGTACGCCATCAGGCCACGACAACATCTGGGTTGTCGTTGACCGTTTGACTAAATCAGCTCATTTCCTGCCAATACGAGAAGACTTTAAGGTAGAAAAATTAGCCCGAATCTACACCGATGAGATCACTTGTCAACACGGGATTCCTCGTGACATCATCTTTGACCGTGATGGTCGGTTTACCTCGCGTCTTTGGGAAACATTTCAATCTGCTCTCGGTACTCCTCTTAATCTAGGTACCGCTTTCCATCCCCAAACCGACGGTCAGACTGAAAGAACGATTCGTACCCTTGAAGACATGCTTCGCTCGTGTGTCATAGATTTCGGTGGTAATTGGGACGCGCACTTACCTTTGGTCGAATTCTCGTAAAATAACAGTTATCAATCTAGCATACAAATGGCACCATTTGAGGCATTATACGGAAGGAAATGTCGATCGCCTATTGTATGGCACGATATCGGAGACGCGCAAATTACCGGTCCTGGGCTGTTGCAAGAAACGACTGACAAAATCCTCCAAATTTGAGACAATCTGCTGAAAGCTCGGAGTCGTCGGAAAAGTTACGCCGATAGACGCTGCAAGCCCCTTGAATTTGACGTTGGCGATCACGTACTCCTAAAGGTTGCACCTTGGAAGGGGGTGATCAGATTCGGCAAGAAAGGAAAGCTCGTGCCTCGATATGTTGGACCCTTTAAAATTCTGGAAAGGATTGGAAAAGTGGCCTACAGACTCGAACTACCGGAGGAACTTAGTAATGTCCACCCGACTTTCCATGTTTCGAACCTCAGAAAGCGCTTGGCCGACCAGGAATTACATGTCCCTCTCGAAGATTTACAAGTGGACGAAACATTACACTTCGTGGAAAAGCCTGTCGAGATCATGGGACGAGAAACCAAGGTGCTCAGACGCTCACGCATTCCCATTGTGAAGGTCCACTGGAAAGGCAAACTCGGTGCCAAGTTTACCTGGGAACTCGAAAGCAACATGAAGGCGAAGTACCCGCAACTGTTTGTTACGCCTACTGCTTAAATTTCTGGACGAAATTCCCTAAAGTAGGGGAGGCTGTAACAACCCGCTTTTTGGAAAGTCAAAGTACAAGTCAAAGGAAGAAAGGATTGCTAATTGCGATCTGTCACTCCTTGCTTGACTAGTAGATCATGCTTCTTGACTTGTAATCGAATTCTATTATTTATTTGCTTTATTTGTATTATGTGAAGTACCTATTACTAATCGATGTTTATCGCATGTTTTGTATCTTATCGCCAATCGCATTGCTATCGCATTCGCAATTCAAATTATGTGCTCTGGATATTGTTTTACGTGTGTGTGCTATTATGTGTTACTTTTGCATGTTATGTTTATGTTGAGGTGTTTAATCGCAATCGCAATTCTATCGCATCGCAATCTAATCGCAAACGCTAAACGCAAGTTATTTCTAGTGATTGTATGTTAGATATAGTAGCTATGTTATTAGTGTAACTAATGGGTAATTCTATCGCATCGCTCACTCAAAACGCATCGCAACGCTCAACACGCAAAATGAAACACCGAAACTCCACTCGTCAGACCACTTCGATCGAATGGTCGTCCGATCGGATTGCCATCCGATCAGTGGGCTATCCAACACTTGCACTCACTTTCCCTTTTTGGCAACCTATAAATACCCCCCTGTCACATCACTTGTGATGTGACAACTCTCTCTCACTCCACCAGCACGCTCAAGGCCTTCTTTCTCTTGATTTCTCGTGATTCTTGTAAGTTTTCAACTCAAATCTTGTACTTCTATGATCTACACGCACTTCTTCATCTCTTCCCCTTTGAATCTTAACTTTTAACCGTGAAATCAACAGATTTGAGGTGTTCTAGGACGATGTCATCACGGAGTTCTTATGAACTTCAAGATTAGGCCTCATTCCACCAAGAACAACTCAGATCTGAAGGATTTCCACATGTTTTCACAACGATTTCGCATAGATCTAAACATTTTCAACGTTAAAAGGATTCAAAGATGGTTTCTAACTTTCTTTCAACTCTTTTACACTTAATGCACTCAAAACCGATAGAATCGGAGCTCATTCTAGCCTTCTACTCATTTCTTAGTGAAGTGTCAGTTGAGATCTGATTTCTATAAAAGAGACAACCGATTCCGGAGTAAACATGAACAACCGTCAAAGAACAATCAACTGTCGGATTAGGGTGATTCCTGTTCGATCGGGCGACTTGGGACTTGACGAGGTTCCGTTGTTTAGTACGTTATCATACCGTCTTGAACAAACCGCGAAATTTCAAAATAATCAAGTCAAAACGATCAGATTCGTTGGGATGGATTGTCGTCCGATCGGATTGTCGTCCGATCGGAATTCCATCCGATCGAACTGCAATCCGATCGGATTGCATTTGGTTCCACACTTAACAAATTTCAAATTTTCAAAAGATCTGAACGTCGAACGGATTGCCGTCTGATCAGATTTCCGTCTGATCGGATTGCCATCCGATCGAACGACCATCCGATCAGTTGACATTTGGAACTTCGACACTCAACCAATTTCATAAGTTTCAAAGACCATCAGTTCTAACGGATTGCCATCCGATCGGATTGCTATCCGATCGAGTGACCATCCTGCTGTGAACTTGTTCTCACTAAGTGTCCTGCCAATCGGATCGCTATCCGATCGAATGACCGTTCGATCGATCGACCTGAAGGGTAGAGGTACTTCTCTGTTTTCAAAATGCTACTACGAAAACTTCAAATCCATCATACACAAGCACATCTTTCCCAAACGAATGTCAATCCGACCGAATGGCCATCTGATCGGATGACCATCCGAACGGATTAACATCGATCGAATGACCATCCGATCGGATTGTCATCCGATCCGATTACCATTCAACACTTTGTACTCTGCACCATTTTACACGCCGTTCATTCGCTTATGCTATCATAAACTATTCAGGCTAATCACTCTAGCGCTCCCTTCAATCCATTAACTTCCATCGCTGTGAGTATACTCGATCCCTTTTTGCTTTACGCACTTTTGGGTGTTACATACGTTACTTATTCTAAATCACACCGATCACACAATGCAAACACTATTTATACGCTGACCGTTATTGCATGTTACTTGTTACTCGATGAATGCATGTATGTTATGTTAACACAGTGATTGTTGCCTGACACCTTTGCAACGATAGTACTATAGTTTGGACTCAGCACCTGTCTTGGACAGGGGTCGTTAAGGTTACCTCTTCACGTGTATATTTCATTGTGGTATGTGTTGCGCATTCTACAACTCACAGTCTTGTCTGTGCATATTTCATTGTCGATAACCTACTAGCTTCACATTATACATGTTACATGTTGGTTATGCGTAAACGCTTTTGAACTCTACTATTACTATTAAACTTGTATGCTCACCTTTACACTATGTGTATTGACTTTATTTTTTTAACGTATGTGACAGGTGCTTAAATGCTAGGAAATGTTGTGCTTTGGTGAATCAAGCTAGGGGTCTAGTTATGTCATGCTTAAATCTGAGTCGCCGGAACAGTATTTGTTTTTGAGACAATTATTTGTAATAACTCTTTTATTTGGATATGTTGTGGTATGGGACATGCCGTTTAATTATCTGGTAATTAAGAGTTGTTATGGATACTCATGAACAATCTGTTTCGCTCAGTGCCATGCCCCGATGTTTCCGCCATCGGTTGGGGTGTGACATAAATAAAGTTAAATAAAAAAAACAATTTTTACAGGTAATTAAAGCTAGAAAAGAACCATATATATCTGAATTTTTTCGTTTGGAATGAACACGATGAATAAACAATGGTGGGCCCAAAAGTGAGTTCCTGGTGTTTTCAATCATCTTTTCTACACAAACAGTTGTAGAAGCACACCTTAATTAAGGAGTCTCTTCGATTACATAATACGTGTCTTCAAGATCCTGCAAGTATCACTCAATAGGTTAATCCTTATCAATAGGTCTTCGATTACATAAAAGGTGTCTTCAAGATCATGTAAGTATCACTCAATAGGTTAATCGTTATCAATAGGTCTTCGATTACATAAACCCGACCCTCAACTTGGGTGAATGTACTATTGAGTGTGATGCCAGTTAAGTTAAGAAAAACATTTGCATTGCAGTTACTTTTGTTTCAATGCCTGCATAGTAAATTAAGCTTAGATTTACCTTTATCGATTTGCATCTACCTCAACAATAGAAAAAATCTTAATAGAAAAAAGCTTGAGATTTCAGTGTTCATACATCTACTGCTGGTTTCAAAGTACTTTAGAATCCATCTTTAAACCATTCTTCTTGATGTCTCTTTCTCATATCCTCTGTTAAAAAAGATATGCGATCTACCAAGTCAATCAAAGATAGCCAGTTCAAAAAGGATTAAAATATGAGCAGATAATTGTAACAACTTTTAAACGATGTGAATTAAAGATAGACATTTTAAAGGGTCGTGATGATGTTGACCAAAACACACATATGAACTTAAACACCAAAAGTAAGTTACACATATAATAGAAAACATAGATTAGCCTTAGGCAACAATCTCAGACCCTTAGCTATCCTATAAAAGATTGTAAATGAAGTTGCATTAGACCATACCTATAAGCTCGTCGAAAATTAGTTCAACATGAAATAAATACCACGAAACCATTCCTGCCATTACGCCAACCTATAAAAGAAACCACAAAACACCCGCAAATAACTAACCATTTAACAACAAAATCAACAGATAAAAGTAAACATCCACACCCAACTAACATATAGATCTAACTTAAAGTAAACAAAACAATATTTACCCCAAAAAAAAAAAAAAAAAAACAGAATACAATAGTTGTGAAATCAAGAGAATCGAAAGAAAATTAACTAAATCCAACAAATTAGATAAACATTAATTTTGTACCTTGGTGATGACGCCATTAGGTTAGCTGGAACGATATATGCTTGAAGATGATGAAACCCTAGATATGAAAGGATACAAATCAGACAATATACATCACAAAATCAACATAATGTTTAAGAAAAAGAACATCTACATGTTAATAGTAACACATCCGGATCGTACCTTGTTATTGAAGATTTCCATTGATACGAATTAGGAATCGAAGGAACTATGAAAACCAAACAGAAACAAATAAATCAAGATCAAGATTCAAAGCTTTGTGATGAAACACCATAATATCAGAAATCAAACAATATAAACACAAAAATCAAGATTCTCGAATAAAGCTAAACCCCTAAATCAAAAATATAGCTAAAACTGAAAACAGACAAAACCCTAAAAATCCAAATCAAGGGTTAAGAACAGAGAACCTTTCCTTGAATATATGATGTTGAAGTGGGCAGATCATAATATCCTTCAACTTACTTCTCTAAAATAATGAAATCTTCTTTCGAATCACCTAAGTCGATTAAAGATCATTAGCATATGCGATATAGGATTTGAGAGAGATTATTCAGATTGCTTCTTTCAAACAATGCACATTAGGGTTCTTGAATGTGAGAGAGGTGTCGAGTGTGGAGAAGAGATTTGGTCGTTATGGATCTTGGAACCTAGGTTTATATGAATGAAACGTAAGAAGTCGGGTTATAACCTTTAAATACCTAATACACTTATGACCCGAATTTCTTAAATGGGTCCACATGACCGGAGTATATTTAACCTTGCAGGAGAAAAGAGCCATTGTGGAGGCTAGAAAAGTGCCATGTGTCAAAGTGTAGCCTCAAAAAATGTCATGCGTGAAATGGAGGCTAAAAAAGTGCCATGTGGCACCATATGTTAGGGATGAGCAAATCCTGATCCCGTCCCGATCCCAAAAGACCTGATCCTGAATTTTGCCAAAACTAGATACCGAAATATGTCGGTACGGTATCGGTATAGTATCGGTACGGTAGAGGTATTTGAAGGTAAAATTTGGTATTTTACCGGTACCGATCCCGAAAATACCGATACCGAAAATGCCAAAAAATGGATACCGTTTCCGGTACCGAAAAAATTCGGTATGGTATTTTCGGGATCGGGATTTGATACCAAATGCTCATCCCTACCATATGTATGTTCTTTATTAGGATATATAGATTTCTATATTGATACAAATGCTTGAAATATATATATAGGGGAAGGTTCAAATGAAAACCACTAGTTAAAGCGAAAACTCGAAAACTAACTAAAAAAAACCTAAAAACATACCAAATTTTTTTTTCTTTACCAATTTTCGCTATTTAAACTATATAAAAAAAATTTAAAAATTGTAGTGCACATGTGTATCATTACACATGTGTACTACAAATTATTTTTTTTTTAAAATGTTTTTTATATAGTTTAAATAACGATTTTTAATAAAAAATTGTAAAAAAAAATTGGTGTGTTTTTTAGGTTTTTTTAGTTAGTTTTCGAGTTTTCGCGTTAAAAGTGGTTTTCATTTGAACCATCCACTATATATATATATATAGGATTGGGATCATGAGTGAACAACATCCATGGTTGTGAACCTTGTGAACTAATCTCAACCATTGGTTTTAATCATTGATCATTAGGGCAAGATTGTAATTATACAAATTATTTTTTTTTAAATTCCTTTCCATAATATACATTCAGTTACAAATCCTATATTCTATCATATTACACGTGATCTTTTATAATTATATTCAAATTATTTCTTTTACTAATCCAATTTTTGAAACGCTCAAACCCTGAGAATTCCTCAAACTCGGCGTCGATCATGGAGGGTGGTTCTAGCAGCGGCTTGAATGGACGAGACCCAATCGAACAAGATGAATTAAATCCAGTTTTTTACACCACCATGAATCGTCCAGGTTCAGTTTTTTTTATATGTTTTCTCCGTTTTTTTTGCATCTGAATCTTCAATTACAGTTTGTAGTACTGCTTCTTCCAGTTCTTTGTCGTTAATTTTATCTGCATGGCTTTTAATGATAATTATTCCGTTTTCTTTACTATGTTTTTTGTGGTTTATCATGATTTGTTTTACAGATTTCAGTGTTTTGTTTACAGATTTCGTGTTGTAACTGAATTGTTTGTATGTTAAGATCAATGTGCATGTACACTAATGTACTGATCACTCCTGAGATATTGGATGTATTATTTACAGATGTATATCAGTGTATATCAGAACAACAGTAGCTTATAGACAATATGTACTGATCACTTATGGGATGTTGCTAGCTTTTTTTTTATACATTCATTTGTATAACTCACTTTCTCATGCTTAATTAATTACACTTGTTTTCTATATTAATTATCAGAGTCAGTTGCTCTAGAATAAAATTACATGCTTTTCTTGTAGTTTACAAGATGGGAGTTAAGATCCTATACAAACAATGATAACTATAAAAACCGTAAGAACAGATCTAAGCCATTGATAATTTAAATCAAGTGTTGGTATTCATTACAAATAAAACCCTATAATTAATACTATCAAGTTAGGGGTATTTTAGTCATTTACTCATTTCCCATTAAATACTAATTCCACCAAGTTTTTTAAACTAAAATAACTTTTATATACTTTATTATTTTTGAAAAAAAATATACCATAAAATCGAGTATTTTTTTATCTTTAATATGGGTACCATATTGCTATACTTTTTTTTTATTCATAAAAGTGACTTTCAAAAAAGTTACAAAAATGTGTTTTATAATTGTGCTAGTTATGTAGTTGAAATGTGCTAGTATGAAAAATGAATTGTGTTGATTTTAAATCTATACGTAAGTTCTTATTTTGTTGTGTAATTCTTATATGTTGCTATTTTTTTTCCTTTTATGTTGTTATTGGGAGCTTATTTAAAAATAAACTTGTTTTCTACTAGTTATGTTATTTACAAAATTAAAACAAAAACATGAAATTATGCTAGCATGTAACAGTATGTGTTGTTTATAAAATTAAAAAAAAAATGAAATTGCGCTAGTTATATAATAGTATATGTTGTTTACAAAATTAAAAAAAAACATGAAATTGTGCTGATTACGGTGCTGATTAATGTGTTGATTACAATGTTATGCTGATTATGGGATGTGCTGACAGTGTTAGTGTGGGATGTTACCGTCGGATGTGCTGACGGTGGTGTTACCGTGCTGATGTTGACGATGTGCTGATTACGGTGCTAATGATGATGCTGATTACGGTGTTGATTCGATGATAAAGAGTAGATTAGGAGATTAGGACTGAATTAATCTTTTATGAATTTAGGGATAATTTAATTATTGTTTTAACTAGATGTAAATAAAAGGATATATAAAGTCTAAAGTACACTTAAATCAAATTTTTAATTGAGATCACGTGTTATTAGATTGTTGGTTTTAAAAACAGTTTGTACATCTAACTATATATAAAAGGAGAAGTAGAGCTGACCTAAGAAAAGCTTACTTGGCAATCAATGAGCTTTGCCAACTCAGCTTTGCTTACTCCATTATTACATCATAAATATCATTTCATTATTTAATTTAAAAACTTATAATACCATTTTAATTTGAAATTCAAAATAGAGAAAGGGGGCTCAATAAATGCTTTGCAGGGAATCAATATCACCTGCACTTCACTTTCACTCCCAACAAAAACACAATCTCATTCCAAAATTCATACCCACCGCCCTCTTTCCCTTTCCTTCTCTCTCTCTCTCTCTCTCTCTCCCCCTCTCAAAGATTCTAGATTTGCTTTTCAAAGAGGAGATCAACCGTTTATCCTGCTCAATCTCATCATCCATCAATGGCGGACAGACAAACGTTTTCTTTTCAAAGCAGATATCAACCAACTGCTCAATCGCATCATCAAAACGTTCTATAGCAACAAAGAGATCTTTTACCGTGAACAAGCTACTCGTCTAATGTAAGTCTGCTTTAAGTTTTTGTTTGTTGTTTAATTTGTTTGATTTTGTTGTTGTGTAAGTTTGATGTGTATTTTTGCTCTGTTATTTGAAGTTAATGATCTGATTGTATAACGGACTTCTCTTGCCATTAGCCTTGTTTGCGATCGCCACGTGTAACAACTCTCACCAAAATTATTATTTATTATTATATTTAGTGCAATAGGAAACCCTAATTGAAACACCCAAGTGATTCTGCACAAACCCTGAAATTTTCAAGACAATCAGAATCAGGATTAGGGCCCCTAAAACTCAGGGGGGGGGGGTAACCCCTAGTTACGATTATCCAAATAAAACGCTGTAAAAATCAAATTTTACAAATCTATCAACTCAGCAAGCCTACAAATACACGTAGCTACCCTATGGTAAATAGGGACCCCTCGCGCCACGCGATGCCCACGGGGGTACCCCTCGCGTCACGCGAGGGGGGTCAAAATTCATGTATAAATAGTAGAGTCTGGGACTTGATTTTGGGCACTGAAACGACGAAGAAATTCGTTATATACACTGAAATATCGTAGAAACAATTCTAAAACACACACGATCACAAATCGCTGCCGCAAAACAGGGTAATAACTCGATCGCTGCTACGATTCAATGTCCGATCGATTAAACTATCCAATGGATGTTTAAGTGCTGCCCACATTAGGGTTATGCTTTGTCATTTGTCGTTAATTCGATGGATGTTTAAGTATCGCACTTTGTTATTCGTTGTGAGGGTTGATCTCGTGAGTTATCGTAAATGCTGTATTAGTTACTAACCTAGTTTTGTGTGCATTGTTATTTAAAATAGGTTAACAAGGCTAATCAGTAGACTAGACTATGTCCGTGTTAAATCTGCAATGTGAGTCATTCTCTTTTTATCAAATTTGATTTCAAAAGCATGTTTATTTTCAAGGTTATAATTACAGGGATTAAGTCTTTGTAATCACTAAATTACAGCCAGTATGTGGGGTTTTGTATACATTACTTGATAATCTTTGCCATTGGACAAACGGGTGGCCAATGGTGATATGACCATAGTCACAGATCCGGTCGAGTGACAAATACTGTGGGTAGTTGGTTGATATAGAAACAATGTAATCACCCTTAATACTGTAAATTATAACAAACAGGTCGTTTTAGTAAATAGAATGATTCACCAGTATTTCCCGCTGACAAAACCTTTTTCAAACATGTTTCAGGTGATCTGTTGTGATTCAGGAAAAGTGCCGTGACGCACTTCAAGCTTAAGAAAGTGGCTCATTATAAAATAAAGAAATCATGTTTTGTAACCTAAAGATTTCTCCGTGAAATCATATGATTGTAAATTACCGGGGTTTTATCCCGAGATTGCGAAATAAAATAATCGTGAAAATTTTAGCTTTAAAAAGATCCTGATGATAAACTTCCGCTGTTAAACTCAATTAAATAAATACCACGGGATTTTCTGTTCTTCGGCTCCTGAAACGGGTCAAACCGGGTCGGGGCCGTGACAGAAAAAGGTGGTATCAGAGCCACTGAGTTAAGCTAATTAAGTATTTAGAAATACTTAATTTTTCCTGATTACTATTATGTGATTATGTGTTTTATTAACTGACTATTTGTTAGTTACAGTATGGGTAAACAAAAGCTTTCAAACATCTATCTTAAATTAGATATATCATCAAATGAAAAGGGAAGTTCATCCCAAACTCCTGAAGAAGGAATATTTGTTCGAAAAGCCCAATATGAGGAACCACTTTCTCCTGATAAAAGAATTTTGATTATTAGAAAAAGTCAGGAGAAATTAAAGAAATCCCGAGAAAAGAAAGTTAAAAAGGAAACCCAGGAATTAATCAGTAAATCACCATGGGAAGACAAGTTAGATGAAAAATGGGCAGATCTTTATATGCTAGCCATTGTAGCAGTAAATGCTAATCTTTAGAATACCATGATTTCGTATTAGCAACTTACAAGCCAGAAATATCATCTAGTAAATAAATAAAATTACAATAAAACTTAGTATGTTTAAATTGGCAATTTTTCCTTTGTATTAAATTAGTCACAAGATATGCAATAATATTTGAGGTTTATCTGTAAAATTTGTTATAAAATTTTAATTTATTATTTTTACATATATGTTAAACAGCATGAATGAGTTATCTGGAGCCCTAGAGAATCTCAACCTCTACCCTGTAAACATAGAAGTTTCTAAAGAGTTTACTGGGTATTTTGCTGATGTGGAACAACCTATAGAATTCAACGCTCCACCTCTGGAAAAGCCAAAACCTAAGAAAAGAAAGAGATTCGTATGGGGGAGGCGTGTACATAGGAGAAAGCCAGCTAAGAGACTTCCTAAAATAAACAATCCCTTAGAAAAAGGAAAAGAAATTGAAACCGCGGAAAGTTCTAGACAGCAGAAATTGGAGACTTAAGTCAGGGAAGATTCTAGGCAGATGGGAATACAGTTTGAGGAATATTCTAAGCAAATATAAATGGAGGTTGGAAAAGGTTATAGACAAACCAAAATAGAAATTGGAGAAAGCTATAAACAAACCCAGGAAATGACATTTCAGGAGGAACTAGATTTTATATTGACAAGCTGTGATACTATTAAGCCTGTCAATGAAAATGTTTTTACTCATCCTATTGAAACCCAAATTCCAATGAACTTGGAACCAGCAATCCCAGAACCAATAATACACACCCAACCTTTAGGTATGGACGAATGGTGGACTAATGATTGGCAATTTCAAAACCTTATCAACAGTCCCTATACGTTTTTCCCTCAATTCGATCCAGAACCTTTACCAAATCCACTAATGAGTAACGAAAATATGGCTGAACTCCGCCATTTTGGTGAAGAGCTGATGGATGCTGGGAATAGGATCCGAGAGATAGGAGGACAAATCTCATGGAAATATGTTGAGAGGGAACATCGTTATTAAAAATGCAAGTTGACGAGGGAGAAATGGGTTATGAGTCTGTGTTTGTATAATAACAGTAGTAAAATCAGTATGTGTAAAATAAACAATAAAACGGTTGTATATGGAAGTATAATATAATCTATAAAATACATAAATAAAAAATTTAGAAAATTTACAATTTTGGTTGTATATTTGTTTATGTGATTATGTACGATTAATTGTTATATTGGATTGTTTCTTATTCTATACTAATTATTTATCTATAAATTAATTATCAGATGGCAAACATTGGTAATGAACCAGTAAATGAAGTAAATCAATCTGAGCAAAATCAGGAAGAGCAATTGTTAAATAGGCAAGATATAGAGGATATCGTTGCACAAGGAATAGCCAATGCTATTCCAGCAATCGTTGCTGCTGTTCAGAAACCTGTTAAACCTCAATCAATCATTCCTAGTAAACGTACACAAGGCGACAATTTTAGTAATAGTATAAACGGAGGAGGCAATCATATTAATAATAACAATAATGATCTGCAAGCCCCTATTTTCAAGAAAATGAAAGCTGCAACACCTGGTTGCACTTACAAAGAATTTCTTGCCTGTAAACTAGCTGAGTTTGCAGGTAATGAAGGGGCTATTGCAGCACTGCGTTGGTTAGAGAAAACTGAGGCAGTAATCACTATAAGTAAATGTGCTGAGGAAGATCAAGTTATGTATACGTCGAATCTTTTTAAAGAAGGAGCACTAGAATGGTGGAACACAGTGTTACAAGCTAAAAGAAGGATCGAGGCATATGCCATGAAATGGGAAGAATTTAAGAATCTTGTAGAAAGAAATTTTTGTCCCGAGTATGAAAAAGATCAAATGGCAAATAAATTTTTAAATCATCGAATGCTGGGTGTAGATTGTCGCG